>JAGVSQ010005013.1:0-17828 GCA_022683975.1 Rhyacophila evoluta | reverse complement strand
ATTTTATTATAAATATTTTTTTAGATTAAAATTACATAAATAGGTGTGATAATACAAATATTAACATTTATTGATATATATCCAACATATTTTTGCCCGGAAGCGGTTAGGACACAGTAAGTTTAGTTACCTTTACTGTTTTCTTATATTTGTGCTTTTTTTTTAAATTTTCATTCTTTCTAGCTAACCATAAATTTTAGAATGATTTTTTTAGGTAAGATATTCCTGTTTTTGTGTATTTCATTGGTAAATATCTGTACGTTTATCATAAAATATATTGTTGCAATTAATGTAGTCCGAGTATTCTCTCTTGAACTGTTTTAAAACGATCTGTATCATACAGGTTAGCTGGTTAATAGTTTTTTAATCAAAGGATGAAGATTACGAGGTACCCGCGAAATTATCGATAAAATCTTAATTTTATGAAAATGTAAATATTAAATTTAAATAATAAAAATAATTGTGATTTATTTTATATCATTAGAAAAATAATTTTCAATAAATAAATATACATATCAGTTATGCAGTTGGCGCTTTTACAGCACACTGTTTTAAAATAGTTTTTTTTTTGGCAAAGGCTATTTTCAGATACCGTTATATATTATATAAAGTAATACGTATTTCGTGACGGCCTGAGAGACTATTGTTCCAATAATAGGATAGTGGCATTTGAGAATACGATGTCATTCTCAATGGTTGGTCGAAAGAAACTCAAAATAAATGCTATTTCAAGCTACAAACTTGCAGTATGATATATGCATATAAGAGACAATAATGTTAACTAACATACTCGTTATCGTATCGCGTATAGCTAGCTATTTGATATATAATTGTGGAGTGATGCAGTATATTTAATATTTAGTCTTGAATGCCAATTTTTTTAAATAAATAGATTTATATTTTTTTGGAATTTTTTGTAGTAGTAAGTAGTATTGAAGTATTTCAAACATCCGAATTATTTTTATAGTAAGAGTAAAATTGAAAGTCAGCTTAATCAAAATATTTAGTGGGTAATACAATTATATTGCTTAACAATGGTATTTGAAACTGTAAATGTTAAGTCTAAGCTGAAATGAATTTGATTAAAAAAATAAATCTAAAACTAACACAATTGTAGACATCACACCAATAAAGTCTGTCCACTTCCAGAAATACTTGTAGTTAACATCATTCTAAACTGTTTCTTATTCGGGTGGATTTATTCGTATAACCTAGCCAATTTTTTTCAGACAGATTAATTATTGTTAATATTCGCTACTACTTAGTTAGGTTAATTATTATGTGTTAACTACGAGTTGTGTACTATATATTGCATTGGGATCAATAGAAGTTATTAAATATTCAAATAGTTAAAGTAGATTATGTGAGCATTTTTTATAGTGTAAATAAATAATTTTATATTATGAATTCATTGAATTTTAGAATTTTTGCGCCATAGATATCAGTAGTGAAGGAAAAAGAGACGTATTGCATCTTTTTCGCAAGTATTTGATAGACAATAGGCATTACGAGAAAGTGGTATAGTTATACTCCAACCCTATAAAAATATGTCTTAATATGTACGTGCGTAGCATATTTAGTGGCTTCAAAGAATTTAAATAAAGTATTCCAGTTCGCGGATATTTTCTTTTGATTACTTGGGAAATTGGATGGCAGTAAATGTGACACACGGAGAATTAACGTAAGCGAATTTATTCTTTCCACGTTATATGGCCGCTGTCACGTACAATGTTTAGTTACATCTTGAACCACCGGAAAGATCTTAGCTTACCTTGCGAAGAGTTGTGGTTTGTATACTAAGTTGCGAGTAGTATACTCAGAGGCTTTCAAATGAGATGAAAGTTAAATGTTTATTTATCCGGAAGATATCAATTACATATGTGTATATGATTTGCCATAGATACTCGTATGTAGATAAATGTGCTGAAATTTGAATTGTCCATACAAATATCCATAGATAAGAATTAACCTAAATATTCCTAATGCTTATTTTAACTTAATGGTAAAAAAGCATTTAATTTCTATTTTTTCATATTTTTGGAGTACATATTGAAACGCTGGTTGATTTATTAAAACTATGTTTATTGAATTGGATAACTAATAATTACATGATTTAAAAAAACTTAAAGTCTAACATTCTGTTTTTCTCTCTCATTATAAATGTTTTAGTGTTTCCCGTATTTAGTTTTGTAATAATTTAATAAAGAAAATGCGTAAGCAGTTTTACTATAAAAAAGTTACTAGTACTGAAATACCGACACATAACTTGAAGTTAGTGTATTTATACCTAGTATTAAATTTAAAGTAATATTTAATTTGGATAAAACTTAAATGGGTTATATTCATTACGCAGACCCAAACAAAATAGGCTCGCTTATGCTCTCGCACCAAGCTAATAAAATATAGCAAAATTTTTGTTCGAAAATATTTCAAAAGTGCTTGAAAATTGGGTAATTCATCCCAATATTTTATGAAACGTAACTTGAAAAACACTGAAATCTACCCCGAAGAGGTAAATAGGGAACTCATAAAAAATTTACGACACAACGGAGCGAGATAGTGATGCAGTCAATGAGTAAGAGTAAAGGAGTGCGAATGATTTTATTTCCTCGTAGAGGTCACGTTGCGGTTCTAGAATATGCATCCTTACAGTCCACTTCGTCCTCATTTCCTTTTCACCAATTTTTCGGAAGCGTTGTCTCCGTGAAAAGTTACAATGTCAGTTCATTCGATTTCGCTTCGCTTCTTTCATGAATATATTATTTTTCAAATAGTTTGATACAAAATATCAGATTGTTTTACGGTAAAATAAGATCTACTTATTTTGTTTAAAAAATATCCCATACGACGAGAAAAATAAATAAACATTTATTAACATCCATATAGATCGTATTTTTTGTTGTAAATTTTTTTTGCCGTCTGACAGTACTCACTATACTACTTTCTAGATGGATAAACATGAAAAAATATCAGAGTTTTTCTTTGTTTAGACTATTTTTATTATATATATTATCAAATAAAGTCTTTAAGCATTTAAAGTGCATGCGTTCGTATCAAGATTAATTTTGAAAAATGTATTGTGATTATGTTGAATAGTGTAATTAATATTTTCTTGAATGGTTTTGGTTGAATATATTAAGTCGTAAATGTGTGTATTTTGGCAGATTATACTTTGACCATCTTATCAAAACATATTTATGATTATAAAGATGTATTCCTCCAAACTAGATTAACATTTTGAAATCTAGAATATCTACGGAAATAAATATTTTTTTCATAAATATTTACGTGTTCCAATCGTAAAATAAATTATGTTGAACAAATATTCCCGACCAACTTTTGAGTAAAGTTTTGGCACTGAAATTGAAAACGAGAATACTAACATAAACATGAAGGAAAACGCGTTTCCAGGTTATTGAAATGCAAAAGAAGCAATAAAATGCAAAAGGAAATACACGCCAAGAATTTTCCAAAGATAATGTTATAGTTTTGATTTGAAATACGTCTCTGAACTATGTAGCGCTTAAATATTGAAATGAATGTTGTACGAAATTGAAAAACTAATTTGGTTTGATATTACATTTAAATGGAATAGTAATCGTTGCTATAAAAAATATTTACAATTTTTTTATCAGCTTAATTTTCGTTAAAAATATTTTATGATTCTTTTGAATTAAGTCTTTTCTTCTGGTGATAATAGAACAATATGCGCTTGAATATTTTTTCACAAGATGGCTATTTTTCAGTACAGCAAGTCATATCTCTGGATTGAAAAAATATCTTGTTATATACGAATATTATTCTCGTTATCTAAGCGTTGTATAAATGGAATAATATACAAGTATCGAAAAATATATATTTACATTTTTTGTTTTAAACACGGTGAAAATTACTGATCAATAGACTTTTATTATTCCATATTGTAAAATACAGTAGAAATAATTTGTTTGATCGAAAAAACATATCCACTTAATTTATTTAAATACAGAAAATAGGACTTAGAAGAGATCGGTAAAATCTTCTTGAAAAAATCCCGATTGATAAATGGATAAATTTACTTTACGATTAATGATAAAAATGTCGAAAAACAAGTCGAAGTTAAAAAAAATCGGAGAATTCCGGTCAGATCATTAGCGGAATTAGGTAACTATTTCAAATCCTTCCTAGGTAACTGTTGAAGATAAAATCCGCTGTTAAATAAAGAAACGTAGATAAGTATAATGAAGATCTCTTAAATGAAATGTTTCAGGAAGAAGTATTTATTTTGTTGTAATATATGAACATACATAATAAATAAAAGGCAAATAATGAAATTCTCAAAAAAAAAAAAAAATGATGTAATGAGTTTATTGAACGTCGTCAATAGTCTGTTCTCTTAATTTATTCTTGGTACTATTTAAAGATGAGTGAAGTAATAATGTAGGTAGAGCTACAAAATTATTTTTGATAAGTAATGTTCAAATACAAATCTAATGATGGATGGATAGCCATGTAAAATTTTTGCATGATATTTTTAAAAATGTTTTGTAGCAGATGTTACAAAATAGCCCATCAATGATGGTGGCTTAATTAATATACCTGAGAGAATTTTACATTGTTAAATGAATTAATTTTGAAGCCAATAAATTTATAAATACTTCGTATACAATACATATTTGACATTTTTTTTTTTGATTTGCTGTTATTTGCACATACTATTATTGACGATGAATGTAATAATTGGGTACGAATAAAAATAGTTATCGACATATATTTTTAAAATGTGTACAGATATTAAACTAGTTTATAATATTTTTTAAACGGAAGACTTTATTCGAGTGTTTGAAAAACGAATACTGTATAAGTTTAGAATAAGTGAAATTAAAAGCTACTTAAAAACGTGTCACAATCTATTACAATTCACATGTGTAGTTAAAAGATTTATTTTTACTATCTTTCGATAGTGACATAATAAAATAAATCCGTTTACATATAAAATAAATATAAACTATCACTAACGTAGTAATTTCGATTATTTGTGACAGATTTGGGATAGAAAATTCAATAATGAAACCTTTGCTAAGCTTCTTTGGGTTGGAAGATAAAAATTAAAGTGAGGAGGCAGCCTAATACGATATCGTTTCCCTTTACCATTCTTCTGTCAAGCCGAAGTTTCTCCTCAGATGCACCCAAAGAATGACGTTTCCGGCTGAGATTAATGAAGCTTCTAAGCTAGTAGACCACTGTACCATACTATTTTATTGGTAGGGCTGTCATTAATTTGGTGGCGTGTCTGAAAAATATCATAGCTTTATAGATATGTCCAATTTATTTTTTGTTCTTCAACATAACATGCTGTATTATATTCGCATTAAGTATAATACATCACAGTTAACATTCAATTAGTGAAAAAAAGGGTATTGGAATAAAGTAGGTAGTAAGATTTTAAAATATTTAAATGCATATTTCAAAATTATATAAGATCCTATTTTTAAGCACCAAATCAAAATGAATTAATAAAAATATGTAATAAATATTGAGTAAAGTATATGTTTGCATATTTGGCGAATAACGGAATTTTAATGTATTTAATTTCTACAGTATTTAATTAGATTGCTTACACTTAAGAGTAATACCTAATAAATATAGTATGTGAAATTGTTTCTTTTAATATTTTAAACTGTATATCTAGGTGCGTTATATAAATACGAGTATATCGTTGCCATGTTACTCTACAAAACTATTTTTAGATTTGAAACTAGAACTACTTAGCTAGTATGGCGTCTTGTTTGACATACAGAATAGAGCTAGAAAGTCATTTGCAATAAATATGCGTACCTTAAATCAAATTCTGTAACATAAGTATCGGCAGAAATAGCAAAGTATGAAGTGCGGCTGAAAGAAATTAAAATTTACATGTAAATGTGTGGCATCTGGCGGGCGGCCCTGCACTCTCCCGAGGTCTGCGTCATCAAGATATAATTACGATCGGAAACCGTCGAGAGGGCGCCCACAAAGGCAAGGAAATCCACCGAGACGACTGCTACTTGGATAACAAGGGCGGAGTTTAGAGCCCATAAAATTGTGCCGTTAAATTAAACTTATTGCTGTTGATAGAGTAAACGTTAATAAGTGGGCGCGTTTGTGATCATATATTATATGGTCTTTATAAATATATGAAAGTTGTTTTTAAACTTCATGCAATTTGTGATATGGCTTTACAGATTGAGTTAGTTGGAGAGACCATTCTGCCGCTTTCTTCCAACTTATCTTAATGCGCGTAATATTTTTAAACATGTAACATAATTTGTACTAAGTAGTATTTATCCATAGCTATTGTATTTAATTTTAACCATTCGATATTTTAACAGGGTTGGCATTATAGTAGTTTCAGTGATATATATTCCAATAAGACGTATTGTTATAAACCTCAAGGAGACTTTCTTGCTGACCACGAAAGAATCAAATTAAGCTAAGCTAAAATATGATCTCTAATAAAAAACCCAGCAGCAATAATTGATGATTTGATATGGTGAAACTCCATTTTTATGGTCGCAAATTTCACTGGCCCTATTGGCAAGATGTTTTGTGATCATCTAAATAAGCTGTTTTGAAACTGAGGATTATGTATTTTTGCCTTTCTAAGGTCGATATCTTAATTTTATGTTCGCTAAAAAATCTCTTAAAATTTTTGTGGGTGAATTTTTCTGACTTTATTTTACAGCTTTAGTTTTTACTTCAGCTTGAATCTAGAAAAAAATATAGCAAGATATTTTATTAGTGGAAAAATGGTAGTTAATGGCGAATCATTATAAAAATACGTTTTCATTTTTTTTAAATCAGCATTTTATAGCTAAAAAAATTATATATATTATACATTAATTTACAACAATATATTTTACGATTAAAAATAAATAAAAGAGAGATTTTGCGATGGTAATATTAAAATTAGTATGAAGAGGTTTTTTTCAAAATAAATTACAAAAAACAATACATATGGATTGATGAAAGCTCCGCCCGTTCTAAAGGAAAAGAAGCGTAGGGTTCAATCAACCGTCATGCCTCGAAAACTTTTCATTACGACATTTAATTACGCCAGAATGGAATGTGTCCATATAAACGAGAGTTACAACTTTTGTGGTTAATCTATGGTATTAATTCAGTTAAATTACATTATAAAATGGCCTCGTGGCACATTCTGTGGATTTTTCCTGAGTAATCCGACATTGTGAAATCAGATAGTATTTTTCATTCACATTAAAAACATGTTATTTTTTTAGAAGTAGTCATAGAAATAATTTTTAGTCTTATTTCAATTGTACAATACACATAACATATAAATACATAATGTGAATAAGATTATTCAAATAATAAATGATATCAAATTGATGTCAAACTTTATTTTATGTTGATGACATAATATTCAAAAACAATTCTTTTTAATTTCATTGCATACATCGAAAATTCTAATATTAAAAAAGGAGTAATGAAATATTATAAATATAACATTATAAAGTATAATTATTAACGGAATGATGTATTATATATACATTAGTAAATAAATGCAGACATATTATTTATGCTTCAATATTAAATTACATCCATATATTTATTTATACCAAGATTTAAATTAAAGAAATATTAACTGATGATTATAGTAAGCAAACTTCATTATTAAATATTATATAATTTTCTTTAAAATGGAATAGATTTCTTTATTATAAAAATCATCTTATAAGCAAATGTCACGAATTGGTATTGCGTTTTATTGTCATTGCTTGCGTTCTTCCCTTTTTCATCCTCCTATATATTGATTGTATATGTATTGATATTTTATTAATAAGCAATCCTAACAAGGATGTCTAAAAATATATTTCCATCAATGAATACATGGTATCGACTTTTTTGGTGAATGATTTACCTTCTCAATAACGTATCTATTCAAGTTATTAATTTTTAACTAATGATTAATAGTAGAATAAGTTATTTGAGAAATTATTTTTAGATGTGATTAATGGTTTTCATAATATTGTTACAAAATCATCGTCTATTTGACAATTGCTAACAATCAAGTTCGTTAATGAATATTTGCTACCCCAACATTTGTCATATTCGTACATTATTAATTATATTGAACCGCAAACAATAGGTCTATAATTTGTCTACTCTATAGTCATCCCGTTAAGCCAAATCGAATAGAATATTAAAACTTTACATGGGACAAAGATTTACGTAACACATCAATACATTCCACGTCTGAAAGCTCCTGTGACAATTTGGATTATGACTTATGGAAAAAAATACGTTATTGCTGAATAAATATTACTACACCGCACTACGTTTTTTACGCGGTGGTTTCGTTACACGAAATACAGTGTAAAAAAGTATAGCAGTAGTAAATAATGGTAGATAGGTTTGTATAAAAATTAATGGATATCAAAAATAAAATTCATTATTGTTTTTGTATTTTAATTTTATTAAAAATAATCCCAACAAAGATTATTTAATATCAGACTAGAGACAGACCTGTTTAAGCACATTTGGTGGAATATTGCTTTCATCACTTGAGATATACAGATTTTGTGGACTATTTCTTACTGGATTTACACAAAAAGGAATTGTATGATGTAGCACCGTGTTATTTTAAACCCGTGTAAAAAACACTAAGTAAAAAGAGAGTCCCGTGTATTTTGTAAGACTGTAAGACGTAAAATTAAACAAATGCTATAAAACTTAATACCTTACAATAGTTTTAAAAACATAAATAATACGCTAGTAAGTTTTATTATTTTATTGATCTATTTAAACTATTTGGTGAAATAATAAGTTTTACCTCAAACCTCTAAAATATTTTCCTTCATTATTATCGCTATAGACTAGAATCACCAGAAGAATATTCAACAATATCTGGGTATTTGACATACAATAATTGTTCCACTGACTAATATGTGTATCATATTTTCAAATCATGGCATGTATATCAATATCATATTGTAATAATAATAAACGAGAATGTATAATATATATACATGTATATGTAATCTGAAATTTATAGACATTATTTTTTTTTCCTTTCTATGTAAAGTAATTAAGACGGTAAGGTCGATAGATAAAACCAAAAGCTAACCCGACTTCAATAGTCCTGCCTTTGAATAGAGAAATATGAGGATGTTGCTGGCATCCTGTATTTCATTACCATAATTAGATCTATTAAATCGTGCTGCTGAAGTTCAAAAGCAAAATCATAGCGCTCATCGAGAACTGAAAGGTCCAAAAATCTCGACCATATGCCATATCCGAAAAAATATACGACGTACAAATCAATACATAAAAATATTAAATTTATTAGTCGTATATTTTATTACGGAAAACCGTTAACACAAATTGAGAGAATAAAACACCAGCCGAACGACATTATATTAAATTTCATATTGCTATAAATATTGGGAAACCTTCAGTTTTTTGTGCTGCAAAATACATAAACGATTATTTATGGCTCATATATAAAGAGGTTACCTATAAAGCGTCGCCGGAGCTTTGGAGTACAATAATGATGAAGTACCTTTCGTTCGTGCTTTTTCGTAGTTTAGTCTTCGAATGCTGGTACTGTACAACGAGGATGCACTTTTAGTCATTTGGGAAGCTGCAGAAGCTTGCTGAAGTTTTAAAGTAGTGTAGATACTGTAGACATGATGTTACGTTATAGACCAGTGCTTTTCAAACACATTAAAATTACTACTCGCTTTTGAGGTTGTTACACAAGTCAAAACTATACATATAAGCCGTATGTAATATCTGCAGTTTCCAACGTCTAAAAAATTGTTGTAATTGATGTTTTTATTTATCAGGTGTTCAAATATTTACAATTTTTTATATTTCGGAAACTATTTGTTCAATTACAAAATATTGAATACACTTTAGTATCCATTAATAACTTATGAGTACCGATTTGGGTTTTACATATATTATGAGATAAAAATATTTTATATATATTTTACATATCTTGACCGTTTGTGTGTGTTTTAAAAATTACTTAAAATTTAACTGTGGGACATATGTTTGTGGAGATGAGAAAAACTTTATTTTACAGCAGTCGACAGTAAAAATTATAATTATAAAATAAAATTGTAGACTTAAAATTAAATATATGTTTTAAGTTATGACAACTAATTGAATTGATAAAAAATAAATCATCATGAAAAATAATGTATGATTTTACAGATTCTGAAGATCGACATGCTTCACATGCGAATAATTATTTAAAAGTTCTATAATACTTCGTAAGTTGTTGAGATTATGTACAAAAGTAAGTGTTCATTCTTTTTTTACTCTGCAAGTATTGGATTAAAAAAACTGTCTTCTTAAGTTGTGGAAAATAACTCAGTTTAAAACTTTCAGCAGGAGCTTCCTCATTCAAGTTGCTACGACTACTTTCTTGTAAAGTTCTCGTGATTACTTGCCTAGATTATGTAAATTTGCAACAAAAAATCTCTTATTAACTTCATCGTTGAAAGTTTTGTCGTAGACTCTCTTTAATCTTATGAATATCAATAGGTATGCATTTTTATGAAAAGGACAGCACTTATCTGAAATTAGCTGACAGGATATATTATATATACAATCGAATTCTAGTGTTTTAAAAGAAAATATTGTTTAATTTAATGTGTATTTAAGCACGTCTATACTCCTCGTCTTATCAATATAATAATGTGAATAATAAGTTTATGTAATATGCAGTGACTGGATTTGGTTTGTCCGCTTAATCCATTTGTTGTTTATATAGATAAGCTACGTTTAAAAACGTGGTTTTCAATATTTTTAAAAAGTATACACACATAAATAGGTAAGCCAAGTATTCGTTATTTATTTAAAATTGTCAAATAAACATAAACTCACAAATCTTCACATTTACTTTCCAAATATTTTAGTCCTTTTCATTTTTTTTTTATAAATCATAATATTTCATATTAAACTATTGCAATTAAAACATTACGGTCGCTATATTGCAAGTGTCATGAAGTCATAATACATATACATTATTTTCATTGAGAGATATTGCAAATTAAATAGCAACTAAAATAATATATTATTGTGACTTATTATAATTCGAACATAAACACATTTGGCTTTAAATTTACAACTATGATCTTTTCCCAGAGATAGAAGACTCAGTCGAATCCGAGAGTGGAGTACGTAAGTAAGACACGAAGCATTCCGAGGTTGGCTGAGATTGCAATCATTTTCAAGTACTTTGATGGCAGTTTAATACGAGGCTTTGATGTTAGTGTACCATTACACCCTTTAAAAGCAAATCTTTGAAAGGGTTTACGAACTTGAAATGTTGTTTGTTGGAGATTGAAATTGAATAGTGCTGATGCTATCTCAGCACCGATAGTGCTAAAAGTTACTCGACGTCTCTAATATTGCCAATCTTGATTAAAACCCAAATGCCATTTGTCTAAAATAAGATTTTGACGTTTGACAACATGAATTCAACGTGAATAGAATTGATAAAAGCTTTCTCTGAATAAATATAAAAATAAATGTATCTTGCTTTAGTAAAAATTATCAAACTAATTTTTATACATACCGGAGATAGACTACGATAATAATAATAAAATATTTTATGGCGATATCTTTAGCCAAGTTATTAATTTTAACAACAATGTGTTTAAAGCAGCAACACCAAACACAGCATATTGATTAGTGTGAGGGGCAAAAACAAAAGAAATAAAAAGTGCCTCGTCATCACGTTTCACAATACAAAGTGGGAGCTGATGAAGGAGAGGCGATTCTGCCTTCTCTTTGACGAAAAACTTTTACAGTTGAGCCATGCTGTAAAAATAATATTCATTTTTAGTCATTGATGTATAAAATTTTAAGCGCTAGTATGTTTATAATAAATATCGATGAGATTTATATATGGTTTTAATTTCGACACATAAAATTTTGAAGAATCTGATATCACTGTTGTATTTTTATTCAATGTTTTTTCTTGCGTATTTATTTCTTCGTACAATTTTAAAGTAATCTTAGGATATTAACAGTAGTATAACATAGTTATTAATATATTTTGATAGTACTTACTGTCTAACAATTTATATAATTACTTAAAAACATTAGTATTAAATTTTATTGTATTTACTGTTTTTATTAATTTTGAAAAATATAATATATTTATATTTTACTCAAATACGATTTCATGCCATGGATCAATTAAAATAATAACATAGTTAAAATCATTACATAAAATGTCAATCTATGGAAATATTTCATATATCGAATAAAGTTAATAAATAATACAAATACTGAATATAAATTCTGTTGATTTTTTTTCTGGAAATGAAAATAAAAGTATTTGTATTATGTAAAATTGCTTTACAAAAGTAAAACTTCATTAATATGCTTAAAGATAAGAGTTATCTGTAAATAATGTTGCCCTCATTCATAAAAAGTCTTCCCGTGAAAAAAGTGAAATGCTGGTCATGTCACGTAGTCGACAAAGATTAATAATTAGCTTAGCCTGCTGTATACGTCTTTGAAGGAAAATTTCAAAAAGTAAGCGACCATGGAGAAAATTAAATCCAGGGTCGGAAACACAGCCTTCTCATTAGAATACAATGAGAGATAAAAAACAAAATTGAGTGGGTCTTAAAACAAACCTACTGAGTACGTTTTAAGTTATATCTAAGTATCTATTTAGCTAGAGGTTTTTCAAGAACGGTGTTTAATATAATAAAAGCTTACAAAATGATGTATGCTAGATACTAACCGATGTAAATAGAATATTAAATTAAGCGTTAAATAATTTCTCAGTATAATAAAAACGCAATTATTATTTTAATATCTATAAAGTTTATGTTACTAATTTCTGAAATAAACTTTTTCATTTACATTATATTGTTTGTAGTAAAAATATCGCCTTGTGTTTAATGGTAGATGGAGTAAGTAAGTATATATCCATTTCATTAATTTTAACAGCGGTGGGCTATAAAGAAGAAAAGATATTCCTTAACCATTTCATAATTATATTCGAAAAGCATTTCAAGAAATTAAAGCTTCTGGACAAACTAGAATGGAGGTAGAGCAAATAAAACAGTTCGCAAGTCATCAACTTTTTTATTGATGGCGTAAAAATTAAACTTTGGTTTCTCTGGAATAACCATCGTGTGTGTCATAGATATTTTAAATGTGAATGTATGCTATGTTCGAATTTCTAAAAGAACTATGCCTCTAGATTATTGAATCCAATGTGTCTGTTTATCTAATATTTTGTCTCAAGTAATAAATAATATAAGAACCAATAAGCAAATTAATACCACGTTATGTAATATACAAATTTAAAAAAAATAATAATGTAATCTTATTCTAAATTGATAATCGAATAAAGCCTCAATTTCTCTCCAAAATCTCTGATTCAAACTATTGCGTTTTTTTTTTCATAAAACATTTAAAGCTTTATTTCGATAGATACGTCACATATTGGAAAAAAATGTTGCCACTTAAGTTATTTGGCAGGAAATTCTATATGAAAATGTAAGCTCGAAATCGCATCAACAAAAATCATCCACCCAGAACATCTAACGTGTCATAAATATACAAAACTTCGAACGTCAGCGTTTATTGTTATTCGCTATCTTACTGAAATGTTAGACATTTGCGGTATAGGTCCAGTGGTGTACCAAAAAACTGTTCTGAATAGGTATGTCAAGTTTACTAACGTCTTCGTTTAGTTAGATTTCACAACTTTGGTAGGTCGTGGATTATATAATTTCTATTCCTAATTTAGAACCAGTAGCAGAATGTCTTTTTTTTTTTAAGAATACACTATTAAATGATATCAATTTTTAATGTTAGAGAATAATTACTCTCGTCATTTGTTGATTTAAAAAATGATACGTGTATTTGCTCTAAGTATAATATAGTAAAAGTTTAACATTTCGTAAGGATGATTAAAATTTCAGGCGCTGTTTTTTATATTTTCAACATCGACGATTGTATAACGATAAATGTGTCAAATTTAAAATAATTAAATATAAGATAAGGAGCTATTTGGAATATGTGTAATATATAATGATATAAACATTTTATTAAGTTTAAAGTGTTATCTAAGATTTGCTACATAATTATGATACTGACTGGTTACAATAATGTATTGTTATTATTAGTTTTACACTTAATTATTCACACATAAACATGTTTTGCTTAAATCAACTGATAGCACGTTCAAAATATGATATTTTAATTCGTGTTTTGTGAGACAATTCGCCAAATAATTTTGGTCCTATGGAATACATGTTAATTAAATTCATAGCAATCCTCATTGAGCCTTTTGTCACGGCTGTTTGTAAACGTCACTGGTTTTGAGTTTTAGATATACGGGTGTTATACTCTGTTCCCTATAACCGAATAAAATATTAAAGCTATGGCGTCAGCACTTTTTATTTGAAGTGGTAGAGATTTTGAAACGGTTCGAAGATATCCACTGGTCGACTTATATGTGAAAGAAGAAATGTACATGGTTTAGTTATTTACTGATCATTTCAAGGAAAACATCTTATTGAATTGAAATGGTACCTAAAGATATTTTTGTTTTTTGTTTGATTTTGTTTCTAAACCATCCTTTAATGTGTACCTTGCAAAGAAATAACATATTAATTTTTTCGATTAGGTAAATCTAAGACGAATTTTTGCTGTCCACTTCTCTTTGAAATAAATTCATGTCCATTAAGTAAAACGATCTACTAACTTTTCGTTTACAGTCAAACACTTGAGCTAATTTTGAAGTTGATGGTCCATAGTTGACGTCTCTGATCGCTATTGTTATGATTGATAGATTCAAGTAATATATATCTTTTTTTATGGTAGGAAGCATTTGATGATTGATAAACAATCTCTTTTAGTGACTAGCCAACCTAACTTAGTTATAAACCAGCGTCATAGTATTGTTAAATCATATATCCAATATTTTCATTCGTCTTATATATGATATTATTATGTCATTTGTATCATTGATTTTTTATAATTAATTAATATATTGATTCTTATTGTACGTGTATTTTTGTTAGTTTTTTTCCTAAAATATTATACGTTTTGATTTTAGGTGGAGCATTGAGGAACTGGAGAACATAATAATAATAAATAGTTCAATTAATTAGTTTCGGCATTAAATTGAGTGTCAATAAATAAAATACGTATTATGAATTGAATTCAAATTGAAGAACAATTTATAAAAAATACAATAGTACTGAAAAAGTGATACTGCATTTAATTATATCAACTTTTAGTTGGAAACTGCTTTATCCGGGTGTTGGTGTAGAATTTTGTCAATTCTAATAAATTCAATGTAAACGGTATACGCTGCACGGCTGACTTCATCAGCAAACATGGAGACCACACGTATAGTGGTTTTTCTATCCTTATTGGCGATCGCATCGCAAGCTTCCACGGTGTCGCCGATCGTTACAGACCAGACGCTCAGAGTGACGAAACCTAACATCATTGCAACATCGCCAACTGCAACGACGACGCGGCTAACAACCGCAAAGCCTTTACCTAAAACGACAGTAGCTATTACTCAGCGCGCTTCGATAACAACCCGAAGTGCTACATACGGTACTACAGAACCTTCAACAGTAGCGAAAACTCAAGGTACAACTGTCCAAGGCACTACCGCTAGATTCATAACCGAGAGACAAACGACCGCGAGTCATTTTGTTGCTACGACATCCGGTTCGAAGCCTCCTGTAGTTATACCTTCAACGAGTGCTAAGCAGCAAGCGTCGACTACAGTGGCGGAAGTGATCGCATCGACGGCGGCGCCCGTTCTGAATTTGGAACTGGCACCTGTAGAGAGGGGATATCCGGCGAGAGCTCCTAGCAGATTAGATGAGCGGCTGGAAGCGCTTGACTGCGATATTCCCCTTTTGCCTGCCGAGTCCAGACTATGGCGAGGAAACGAGACGCACGAGCTGATGCTTCCAATTACGGTAAGTGTTTTTTACAGTTTTTTTATTAATATTGTGAATTTTCAGCATTATATTAATATATGTAATGCCAGAACGCTACTTTCTGTATAAAATGAACAATAACTTAACAACAGTTTTATTTCAATATGGAGTTTTTATTATACCAGATAAAAGAAATATTTAAAACGTAACTTATAGCATATTAAAAGTCTCCATATCTTCAGTTCTAAATATCCATTTCAAGAATTTTATTACAATATACTAACATATTATTAAAGTGAGGTTACGTATCACAATATACATTTGTTTAAATTTAATATTTCACCAAACAACGAGATCATATATACCAAAATAGATCAGTTACCTACCTTTTATTTTCCAATATCGGCACATGTCAAGTATTGAGCGTTTCCACTACCTATATTAGCCTAAAAGCTTCCCAAGTCCGTTGGAACAATTCCCCAGGCGCCACGACATATTATTATCAAACTCTCCTGGGCGAGCTTTCGGAAGTTAACCTAACAGTCGCCCAAATAGCAATGTCCCGTGGTCGAAGGCCATAATGGCCCACAAAAGGAATGCAAAGCAAGTCGGTGGGGTTAAATGGCCCTCGGCCTACGTGGAAGGCGAGCTTTACTGCGACCGCGGAACGGACACGTGCGAAAGCAAGTGGGGGACGTGGACACTTGGCTTAACATTCTCCTACACACACGTGCAGAGACGCACGACCTTTTATGCGACATGAAAGCCTACCGTAAATTTTACTCAAATGTTTACCGGCTTTAATTAATTCCATTTTTATTTAGGTCTATTTCACACAATCATCTCATTTTGGCATACTTATCTCGCATTGATGACAACCATTGAAATATTCATCTGCTGTTTTTACGTTATTATAATTTGGATTTTATGAAGACATAATTTCAAGTATTTACTAATGAGAAATGTACTAAAAATAATATTGTACTTAATAATTTTTAATGTCATTAGTTAAAAGTAAATAAACTTAATATATATAAGTATAATCAATAATATTACATCACAATTGCATGAAACACATCCCTTAATTTACTTTTCTATATACATTGATTCTGATTACCATTCGAAAAATATGAGAATTTTACATGTATACTGCATAACTTTTTTAAGAATACTCGGAAATACTATAAAATACACTGTACAATATTAAAATGGTTTTAAAATCATATTCATGTAAAAATATTGAACGAGAAATAATTATTTATTTACGGTTTTATTTCAAATAATTTTATTCAATTTATTACATATAATACACAATAGAATCGAAATGAAAGTAAATAATTTTGATCAAAAGTCTCACCTGTTGTTGGGAAGGTATTACACCTCTGCGAGAACCTTTCTTGTTAATTACCTTTCCTCTGTGTGGGCTAAATAATCAGCTGAAAGTCTTTTTATTGGTATAACATCTTGGAATTCATCTATTCTGTGTGTATTTATTTTATGGCCGATGTATGCGTTAATTTAGTCTACTGTTTAATTTACTAAACGCTACAAGTGTAAACCTTAAATAAAGTAAGCCCTATTTACTGTAGAATTTCTTACCGGTAATTCCATTTAGATATATTCTGATAAATTCATTATACGAGTATAAATAGATTCACTTAATTTTAAGCATGATTTTTGTTTTGTCGAACGGATATATTTTTATTTTATACATACATCTATTAAAATGAAATTATTAAATCTATTATACATTAATTTACTTCTCAAAATAGTACAATATAAAAGCGGTGAAAGTAATTTTACGATAAAAAGTAGTTAGTAGAAATGAAAAGTGATGACATTTTTATTTATATACCATGTTCGCTCCCAACTTGGAGCATATGGATCTACACATTGTGA
>JAGVSQ010005012.1:0-18368 GCA_022683975.1 Rhyacophila evoluta | reverse complement strand
TCTACCAAGTAAGTTAGACAGATCCTATTCTGATAATGTATATAATAGCATCCGTAGACTAGATATTATAAAAAATGTGGTATTCTTTCAAATCAACACTTTTTCAACAGCATGTATATACGCCAAATATCGACGATATTTGATATAAATCAGCCTAGAGACAAATCTTGAGATTAAAAGCAACCTTTTACACACATTAACACGTTGACTGCCACAAAATGTTTGACGATTCCGGTCTAAGGAAGCAATTTGATTTGATCATGTTATATTATTAAAAACTTTAATAATACTACATAGAAGTAATCAAAAAGCTTAATATATAAAGCTTTGTATAATTGTATTTTCTGTTCATTTAAATGAACCAAACCTAATTTTTTGTTTTCTTTCCTGAGGCCATCTATTCATATTTACACTGTTAAATTACGAATTTAGTCATAGCTGTACAAATATGGCAAGTAATGAAGGAACGAGATTGCTCGTAGTAGGCGTCCTGGGCAAGTAAACCTACGAGATATCTCATAGTTGGCAGTCAACGTGTTAAAAGCAAAGCTTTTGATCCTATTACTGTATTTTAACCCGAATTTTAAAAAATAATTAAAATATAATAATGCATCTAAAAATTATTCTTATCTTTGTCACGGCTACTGAAATAGATGATTGTATATATAAAACTCAAGTGGTGAGATGAAGATAACTACATTCTTATCTTCAAGCCATTACCTGAGTAATTTATGACTAGACTACATATTAAGTGTGTTACTAATTTCAGCTGGTAACTTAAAAATTATTTGAAAAATATCAATAAAATTTTTCCAAAAAACATTGGAAATAAAATCTAAAAGGATTGAAATCTGACGTATAAATATAGAGTTTTTTTATCATTAATTTCTAGATGAGAAGCCACCTATTTTGAAGCAAACATTGATATATGTATTTATTTTTCATGTTAAAGTTGACCGTACCAAAGGACACCAATGTGGTGCCGTGGTTGTTAGCACATGGAAAAAAAATTACACCACATTGGCATAAACGGCCAGTAAAGTGTTAAGATACCACGTCACATACATGTATATTTTATAGATCTAACGAATTTTGTTTATAAATTATTTGTAAAGTTATTTATATGTATGTTTTATAATATGCAAAACATTTTATACATAACATAACTCACTAGAACATTTCTATATATTATCAAAGTTTGCTTTCACTAATTAAGATGTGACATAAATATTATGCTATTTTTGTGAGATACATATTAAGTTCATTATTAATTTCAGTTGCTCCTATTCCATTACCTCAAATTTGTCCTCCTAACGAAAAATGGAATGGATGTGGAACAGCGTGTCCTATCACCTGTGAAAATTATAAAAACCCACCACTTATCTGTCAGGCGATATGTGTACCAGGATGTTTCTGCAAAGAAGGACTCGTCCGTGCTAGTGATGGAAGGTGTATACCTTCCTATGAATGTAGAGGTGAGGGATTAGTTATAACCAGTAAATAAGTATCACTATTTGACTGATAATTCAAAAGTAAAAATATACATAAAAATATATAAAAGTAAATACATAGAATGTCAATAGAGTATGAATCAAAAATCAACAGCTCTGATGGATTGGATATATTATTCACAATAATTATTCAATTTCTAGCGGAGATACTGACTGCTTAAAATTAATGGAAGAGGAGTAGAAATAAATAACTGGTGTGAAGAAAGCTATAATGTTTCGGAATCAGCAGTTAGTGAGATGAAACACAAAATAGAGAGTATTACAGAAAGTCAAAAGCTTTTTTGTTGTAATGATGACAATGAAAGTGTATTAATTGAAGTTTTTAAATTGTAGGTAAATCACGGTGTTTGAAGCCAAATGAAGAATATACTACTTGTGGTACATCATGTCCAAGGACTTGTTCGAATTTCTGGAAAATTGAACCCTGTAATACCAAATGTAATGTTGGTTGTTTCTGCAAGTATGGATTTGTTAGAGATAAAATAGGAAACTGTATATTGCCAACGGACTGTCCAAGTAAGAAATAGTGCCAAATTACTACAGCCATATATCTATTAATTCTTGTTACATTTACTAAAACAATCGTACCCATTGATTAATGAATAAATTTGGAATAAGAAGATTGTTTTTTAACGAAGTATTCTTTTTGAATAAATATAATTATATTAATTAGAGAAAGAATAGCATGCACACTTCGGAGCCTGTTGTGGGTTTCAAAACTCGCAGTATCAGACTTTAAAAAAATTGAAAACTGCAGAATTGAATGTCTAATAGGTTGAGCAATTGGGTGAGAACCTATTTTCATTAAAAAGATCTGTCAAAATAAATATTTCGATGTTGGGAATCAATCCAGTGCGAGTGAAGTATAAATCTATTTAAATTTGTTTTTTAGGTAGTGAGAAGTGTTTGAAGCCGAATGAACTTTTTACCACTTGTGGAACATCATGCCCAGAGACTTGTAGGAATCGAGGATTGATTTTACCCTGTAATGTGTTATGTAATGTTGGTTGCTTCTGCAAGTCTGGATATGTCAGAGATGATAATGATAATTGCATATTACCGAAGAACTGCCTAGGTAAAAAATATTATATGAGATATAAAAAAATCACCCAGCAATAAAGATGTATTGAATCTATTGAGAATAAAACTAATCCGTACGAAAAAATTATTTATTAAAGTAAGGTTTCTGATAGTGGAAGCCCAAATCCTTTACATGAGTTTTTGTAATATAAAACTTCTGACTGATTTAATGGTAAATTTTACTTTCCGTTTTTTAAAAGTCTTCAACTATCTCACACTCAGTGAGAGAATTTAGATTCTCATTTTTATTTTATTGAGGTAAAAGAGAATGCAGTAAATTACGCCACCAATGTTCAATAATCACCACTTAATTAACTCCGTGGACACCTACACTAGTATATAGCCATGGCTTAAATGTTATGTTATTCTTTATGAGAATTATATGCTCAGTAAAATGTTGATTTCAGTGTCTCCTACATCACCTCCTCAAACTTGCCGTCCAGGTGAAAAATGGAGCAGATGTGGAACGGCATGTCCTATTACTTGTGAAAACTATAAAAATCCACCGATTGCCTGTCAGTTACCATGCATACCAGGATGTTTCTGCAAAGAAGGGCTTGTCCGAGCTAGTGATGGGCGGTGTATACCTTCTGATGAATGTGAAGGTGAAGGAAATAGTTCTAAGCAATACTATTTGACTGATAAATCAAAAATAAAAATATACATTCTAGTGAATGTAAAAGTAACGAAAATATCCAATAGCAATAGTTGTAACAAAAATAATAATAGAGAGTATAAGAATAAGGCTATGGTAAATGTGTATTTCCTAGGCAAGACATGTTTCCATTTTAATAGTATAATTCCTAGGTTAATAAAAATCTCAGGTGCGAGTTGTCTGGTTTGCGGAATATCCGTGTCAAATGTTGAAATAATATTTATTGTGATAATTTCACATGAGAAATCATAAGTATGTTAAGGAAGTCATTTAATAATGTATAGATAGATGTTAAAGCTAAAAAATAATGAGAAAAAACATTTTATTAATATACATACATAAATACATAAATTATTGTTAAAGCTTTTAACTATAGATTTTTTATCTCAAAACTATTATCTATGTGGATTGCTATTTGGATCATAAATTATAATATACACAGTCAGTATATATACTGCTAAGATTTAGATTCTTAAGTAAGATTATATGTGAACGAATAATATGTAGTATACCATACACATCGCTAGTCATTCATGACAATCATTTCTTTTTAGATACTCCTGCAATAGTGTGCAAAAAGCCAAATGAAGAATATCAACAATGTGGAACAGCTTGTCCAGATACATGTGATAACTATTTGGATAAAAATCGGCTGTGCACTGTGCAATGTGTTGTAGGATGTTTCTGTAAACGAGGATTTGTGAGAGATGCTGCTGGAAATTGCATTTATCCCAAAAAATGTCCAGGTAAGAGTAACATTGATGAGGTTACTATTGACAGTGAAAATAAACATGACATTAGGATTTTAAGATTAAGCACTCATTCTTTATATTTCTGCCCGTATTGTAGCACTGGTCAAATCAAACTTTTTCTATCAAAGGATTTTGGTTTGGTGAAGGATGGGTAGATTTAATGTGTCTGTAAGATTTGAAAATCAAAAAATAGTAGTTTGGTGTGCAAATCACGTAGAATTAAGTGAGTGAGGATGCAAATATCCCTAGTCGTCAAAACAAAATGTCATGAAGAAGATTGTATTGTAGAATAGGTCATAATAGACATAAAAAAGATTGTATAACGCAGGAAGAAGAAGTATGTAAAAACGTTGTTCATGAGTTGTAAAAAATTATACAAAATTGATAGTTAGAAAATTCAAATCCGACTTACCTACTAATTTATTGCAGATTGTATGTAATGCTAAATATTTAAAAAAATTGTTAATTATTTCATCAACATAAAATAATGAATTTATTATTAATTTGATTTTTTCATTAAAAGGGAAATGTGGACCAAAAAAAGTTTATAAGTCATGTGGTACAGCCTGATACTTGATAAAGGATTGAAAAAAGCATTACAAAGTTTGTCAAATTTACAGAATGTTAAGAGGTATGAAATTATTTCATAAATTTTATGTTTTTAAAATTTTTGTTGGTGACCAAGTGACAAATCTTACAAAATTTTGGATGTTTGGTCAAACTATGACTTCTTTTTGAAACTGTAGAATTTGGGCTATTCATTTTCGAAGCTCAAGATGAATGTCGAAAATTATAATGTTCAAAAGTTTTTGTCTAAAAATCTTATTTACTAACATATAGATCACATAATAACATAACCTATTATTTTGGTAAAATCTGGTAAATCTCTGATAATTACAACACTAATAACTAATTAAAATATTGTGTAGCTGTAAATATTAATGTCGAGATGTTACAACAAATTGTTTTATGGAAATGATGCCATTTTGAATTTGAAATGGTAAAAACCATATAATGTATTTTGTTGCAACAGTAAAATGTAATTCTTTTGTAAAAGTCAGTAAAAGAGATAGAAAACATAAATATAGAAAACCTCCTTCTTCAAACAGTATTTTTGTGTGGATACTTCAACATTTTTGTTGGATTTAGTAATTACTACCCATCTCTATTAATTTAAAAAAATACTTACATCTGTTTTTTTTTATTTCAGGTTTTCATCCTCCTTAATTTAATTTAACTTCATTGTTAATTATTTAATTTTTTTTGCTTATTTGGATAATACCAAAGTAAAGTTAAATAATAGTATATACATATATATTGAAAGCAATCAAGAAAGGACCCACAGATTCTTGATTTATCTTGTATTTGATAAATATAAGATTGTAATTACAGAGTTAAAATACGTAAACAGTAGTTAACAAGTATAAGAAGGAAAATTTTTGAAATAGTTTTATCATGTTTAAAATTCATAAAAGATTATTAAGACTAAAAAAGTATGTATGTTAAATATGTATTATGACATTATAAATAAAGCCTGTGTCATAAAATAGTCTTTTACTATTTATTACTATTAAAACCTTCTGACCCAGAATCATCTGCTTCCTATATCTTTTCCCTTTATAATTTTTCTCTTTTGATATTCCCTTTGACTGTTAAATAACTATATACCGAATTTTGTGATATACCAGAAAATACTAGAAACAAATGCTTTGCATCTTTACGTCTATCATTTTTTTTTTAATATTATGTATATGAAAATTTTTGTGCTTAATAAACAGTGTTTTTTTTAACAAACTGGGTATAAATAGTTTTCCATGATCAGTTTTTCGTAGAAATTCTGAGATTTTCTAATTTTGTAAGAATAATATTTTAAAGTGATACTGATTCACGAAAACACCACCAAAAGGTTAAAGAGATTCAGGAAGAAATTTGATGGACCAATGAGTTGATAATATTCATATTACTTATCCAAAATATATACTATACATAAGTGTTTCAATTGGACTGTATGAGGAGAATATGTTTTTAGATGACAGTGAAGTTCTGATCTTATGTAAGAAAAAAAACTTACTTTTAGCTGAAGCATATGCTTGTTGATTCCATTACCTGGAACGATATTGGTTTTCCAGATTGTGCACCGCGCAATGGCGCATGAATATTATGGGCGCCTTTTTATAAGAAAAAAGAAATCATTTTGCCAGTATTTTCTGCACGTAATGATAATTGCCTAATTTAAATGAGTATACTTTAAAAAAATAAGATACATAAACAACTCATAAGAAGGCTAGAAAGGTAAGAAATTGCAGGTTTCATCATCATCATACATCATCATCCAATCATACAATCAGTAAAAATGTATAAATAGATGGTTCAAAAAAAATTTTTGTACAAGGGCGCTTTTTACCCGCGGTGCGTTACTGGTTGTCAGAAGTAGTAATGCATAATTATTGTACCAAACAGTGAGTTACTACATGCACTTCAATGGCTCATTCTCAAAACTCAGTACAAAGGGACATGACATATTATTATAAGACCTAGAGAATTAGAAAAAAATCATAAAATGAATAATTGTTACCGCTGGATAGTTTTGTAATTTAAAGCTATTCATAACTATTATAGAAACATTTGAAATATAAATACATTATTTCATAACTTAATTGATTGTATTGTCGCTGTTCTGCAAAAACCAGCAAAGGCTTTTTTTATCGTAAATGACTTTTAGATACCAATTCTCTTATTTTCCCCAAATAGAATAAATAGTTATTACTATTGGTGTGTACATGAAAATGTGCGCGTAAACCTTAATTGCTTTATCTCAGTATCAATCTCAATTTTTGGATTAAGCCGGTTGAAAAAAAAAAAAAACAAAATTACTTTAATTATATTCTAAAACTATTTTTACATCCTTTGATATCCAACCCATAACATTGTATAATTATAAGATAGATGCGTGTTTCAATTTTTTTATAAAAGGTGCGCTAGTTATATACAATAGCCGAGAGCAAAATTAATTACCATGGAACTACTATATAACATGAAAATAGCAAAAAAATTAAAATATAAATACTTTTCTCTTGTAGTCAGTTTCTATATATTTTTAATGGTATGTTGCATTCCAAGGGTGTGTGTTTATTCACATTCATATGAATAATCGATTCATTTAAGATCTATCATTATCTTTAATAAAATTAATAAGTTTGAACATGAAAAGCATCATTAAAATACAATATGATGTTGACTCAGGTGTAAACATCAAATTTCAATATATGTTCTTATTTAATGTGTTACAGTTCATGCATATTAGCACAGACTTGTGCAACGCTTCTACAACTTGTTTCATCAGTTTACCTAGATTTCTATTGCATTAACCCCCTTTCAACTACTAATCTTGTCTCTAATTCTATACTATATTAAAGATCTAGTGTTTTAATCTATAAGTCTGTTATTCAAATGCCTTCTATTCCTTATATTCACACTTGGTAACAAGATTTTTCCAGTCATGTTTTTGGTCCATGTTTGAGCTATGTCCCATATTTATTTTCACATGAGATTTTTATCGCAAATTATTATTACACTCATTGTTTTCTCCCTCAAATCTTAATCAAAAACAAAAAAAAAATGGTTAGCAGATTTCAAATCTAGAAATATAATGGAAAAGATGTAGGTTTATTTGTTTATCATATTTAATAACAAAAAAAGATGTAAATTGAGAAATGTCCAACTATGTAAATATAGATTGAGAGATTTTTTTACTTAGAGAAAATATTTTGGGGAAACTACAATAGTTTGAGAAATACTAGTCCTGCTATAAGAACACGTCAGACAATTTGCATTTTCTTGTGGAATTTTAATGCTATTGAGTTGATGTGTTAATATTTTTTTTAAACTTATCAATGATCAATTGCCATTTTGGAAGAATAATCAGTTATTATATCGATATATTGTTACTAGTTCCAACATAATTATTCGTATATTGAATAAAATAAGAAATAAAAGGTGAAATCAATACCATTGTTGACAAATGAATTCGTGTAACTGTAACATAACCACTATGGAATAAATAATTAGCTAACAAAGCTAATATTGTGTCAAGTGTTGTGATTGTAATTTGTGCGCAGTGTTACTTTTGTTCAACACACCAAATTTATTTCTATTCTGATAAAGTTAATTCTGCAAAATGATTGTATTGTTTAAGTGTTATAAATATTTCTGGTTATATTTTTGTATAAAATTACTAAGCGCTCGTAAGTATAAAAAGTGATATATTGATCTGTAACAGTTTATGTTAAATTTAATGAGTCAATTAACAATAGTAACTTTGAGTATAGCAAGTCTAAATGAGAAACATATGTTCACCACAAATGTTCACATGTCCAGGCATTCAAGCTTGTTGCCTATCAATTGTTTAACTTCCTCCTAACCTATGCTAGCATTCCATTATACCACCAAATTCCTATGATGGTCTCATTAATGATGGAATTCAATCAGTAGGAAGAAGATCCATTATACATTTTCTGATCAGTTCCAACAAAGCTACATGGCTTTTGGTTGAGAGAGAGCTGTTTCAATCCGCCTCATTCAATAATCCACCAATCTCAATAATCTGTTCTACACTGGTTTAAGTGCAGTCTGAGCCATGATGAGTATGGTGAGAAATTACATGATCTTCCTTGCATTTATTTTTAAACTGATGTGAGACAAAATGATTTTGATCTGTCTCTTGGATACTTCTGATAAATTTGTCGAACGTTATGTAGGTTACATATCAAACACATTCTTTTTGTTGTTGTTGATGATTCAGGTAAATCAATAGTATGTGATTGAACCATTATCCCTTAGAGCTGATGCTAATCTAAAAAAAATGAATGCAATGCTCACTCCAGGCTGGTTAAGATGAAAATCTTTGCTTTTCTTTAATTTGTTCACAACTAAAAGTTGTTTGTTTGACTTATATGACATAATAATTTATGTTTGTTACAGATGCAGAGATTGAATCAGAACAATGTCTTGGTCTGAATGAAATGTATTTATCATGTGGCATTCCATGTTTGGATACATGTGATAACTATTGGATATCGAGGATATGTGAAAGAGAATGTGTCTCTGGATGCTTTTGCAAACCAGGTTTTGTGAGAGACTCGAGTTATCGATGCATACTTCCTGAACATTGTGAAATAAGAGGTAATTACGTTAAATTAGATTTTTAAAACACTGTTTTGTATGTGATGTGCTGAATAAATTCTTACATAACCAAATATTATAAAAAAAGATTATAAAAAAAGATCCATATATTTAATTTCTGCAGTGGTCATCTTTACACCATTGAGATCTATAAACTCGACTTTTAGAGCAGACATGGAAAAAAGGAATTTAAAAGTTTTATATGACAAACTTAATAAACATATCTTATTCAGTGACATATTGTAATAATTCGTTTTTTTATTGGGTTTCAGCTTCTCACTATCATCCAGAGCGCGATTGCCTTGGTCTCCATGAAGAGTTAAAAGTATGCGGGACAGCTTGCCCAGACACCTGCGATAGGCCCAACAACTCATGGATTTGTACAAAGCAATGCGTCATAGGATGTTATTGCATTGCTGGATATATAAGAGACTCTAATAGCAACTGCATCAAGCGAGAAAATTGTCCAGTTAAAAGTAACAGTGCAAAACTTTCTTACAATAATGATTCTAATATGTATTCATCACCTTGAAATAATTTTCACTTCGGTAGTCAAAGGTTCACGCAATGTAGATGTATAAATATTTTAATATGAGACAGACTGAAAAACAGTCATAATTCATGTCTACACTGTGGATAGCTGTATGCAGTGGCGTAGTTACTGAGGAGCCGTTGGAGCAGTCTGCTCCAGGCGCACGAATCATGGGGGACGCAAGTATAAATTTTCTGGAATCGTAATTTCTGGAAGGAAGTAAAAAAAAAATAGATAGTGTGGGAGCTAATAAAAAACAAGAAACAATAGGGGGCGTAACGATTTTGCTTTTCAATTCTATACTTATTTACTATTAAAAATACAATGGGAATTTACCGTGTGATGTAGTTAGATTTTTAAAAATCTACATCCTTGCAAGCTAGAAATTTTATATGTCCTTTCTATATGAGTTAAATTAAGTTTTATAATGCATATTGAAGTATTATATATTTTTATGAACGTGGTGACTAATGAGTATTATGTGAAGGTCGAAGTATTTTTTCTCTTGTTTTATAAATGAATATAAAGATTTGTGATATTATAGAATTGCCAACTTGTGATGACTCAATGGAGGAATACCGAGAATGTGGGATGGCCTGTCAACTGACATGTGAAAATTATGGTACTTCGGAGGAATGTAGCCGAAAGTGTGTTCCCGGGTGTTTTTGTAAAAGGGGACTTATCCGAGACAGTGATTGGAATTGCATATTACCTCATCACTGTCCAAATTCGTATATTCCTGGTAAGCCTTTTAGATTTAGCGCTCTATTTATTAATATTTTGTTATAAGGATGTCCAATAAAGATAGTATAATGTTTGCCATCATAGGTTCCATTTCAAATCCATGCCGCAAACCAAATGAGGAATATGGATTTGGAAGTTCGTGTCCGCCAACATGCCGCACTCTTAATTCAACAAAAATTTGTCCCAATCATCCCATTAAAGGCTGCTTTTGTATTGAAGGATTTATCAGAGATGATAAAAAGAGATGCATTCGACCACAAGACTGTCCACCAGGTAAGAAAAAAATAAATAATTTATGTTATAAAGTGTATATGACTTTAGTAAAATTACTAAATTAATTATATTAGCAATAATTTCTCGTGCTAATATAAAACACTCAAAGTGCACAAAAAGTTTTTATGATATCATACAAATTTTACTCACTGTGCATTATCATTTTATTATTAGGCAAATATGTTACATATATGTTTGTAAATATAATGATTTCATACAAGATTTTAATGATGCATTAATGGGTTTATATTTATATTATTTAAGGTTAAATAGTTGTATTAATACTTGCCATCTTCAAATATATTCTTTTAAATATTATTAAAGTTTAATTTGTTAACACTAGATGTCAGAATTGCAAACTAAAAATGTACAGTGAAGTCAGGTAACAATATTTTATAATTTGAAGGTAGCTTGTAATAAATTATTTGATGTTTTGCATTACCTAATCAAGGCAACAATTAAGTGGAGACTATAGTCTTTTATATTTCTGTGTAATGAAAGTCTTCTGTGTAATTTTGTATTAAAATAATATCTTCAACCTAGTTGTTCCAGAAGTGAAATTGAATTGTGTCAGCATTAAGAAGAAGCCAATTAATATGAATGAGAAGGAATCGTCTTGTGAAACACAATTCTTATATGGAAATGAGAGAGATGAATATTGCAAAATAGATGCTACAAAAATGGCAAAGGATGTAACTAAAAATTGTACTGAAGTAATTGTTAATCCAGGTAACCTGATCACTTATAACTGTGTGATTTTTGTAATGTAAATTTATAGTTGACAAACAATACGAAGATGAATATACTTCATATCCCGAAGTTTAGTTTAGTAGTTTAATTGAAGCTACTCAAGCAACATAACTTATTTATTGATGAGTGAAAACAGCACTTCATATGTGTATTTAAATTATTGATAAGATGAATCTGATCTGGTTTGATTGAAACAATAGTGTGGTTTGATTGAAACAATAGCATTTGCTGTAAAAAAAGAACTTCTTCCATCTTTTCTTCTACATTTTTCATCCTATTCTTATTCCTGAAGGTCTTTTTCTATTCTTTTTTTTAAACTCCTGTCCATATTTTTCTGATGATTAGAGAGAGGTAGAGAGAGAGAGAGAGAGTAAATCCTCCCTTTCTCAGAATTATCAACCATTACAAAAATCTGACAATATCAATGTAAATATGTAATAATGTAACATTATTTGTAGGTTTGTGTATTGTATTTTTTTTACAAATTAATTCATTATATTCTATAAAAAAATAAATGGATCATTTATCAATATATGGATATTTGCTCAAGTAACTAACTTTAAATGTTGAGTTATTCAAATTTTCATTTGCGATATTAAATATTTGCACAATTTTTAGTTGTGTGCTATGGAGAGAACGAAATATTGGCTTGTGGCTCCCCATGCGCTGAAACATGCAAAAATCTTGGAAAACCTTGCAATATATTCACTAAAAGCTGCGTCCAGCAATGTTACTGTAAGCGAGGATATGCAAGAGACCATCGAGGACTGTGCATTCCGAAATATAGATGTCCAAGGAGTAATCCTAGCATATTGCCACTGATTTACAGTTTTTGGGATGAATAATTAATTTATTTTTCATCGACCATTCATATGAATAATATGTATAATATATAACTGTATTTTGTTGTTTAAAAAAAATATTTTCATTATTCAAAAGTACTATTTGAAGAACTGATGTTAAAAATAACATGAATCAAGTGAAGTAACATTACCCTATAACGAATACTTGTTTTTGTGTTTCGTTATTAATTAATCTTGTCATAATTATGTTTTCATGATAATTAATATATTAAAATATCATATACATATTTATATATATATATATTAGGATTGTCTAATGAATTTGATTTTAATATTTTGAATGTTTTTAATTTATTTTGAAAATATTTTATATGATATGTATATTTTTGCATATGATTAAATTTTTTACAGAAATTATTGATTATTTCTTCTATTCCAAATATTTTGAGAGCATGCATGCATTTTTATGCGCTTGCGGCAATCCTGTAAATAACATTGTACGCATGATGACGCATTGAAGGGATGAACAAAAAATAAAGTAACAGTGCTGCTGGTGAAAAGAAAATGTGAGTGAAATTATTAAACATTATTATAAAATGATATTCACATTTAGTGCATTTGTGTGTTATAATTATGGAATTTGTATGCATAACAAACTTTTAAAAGAGAAGTTTTCAAGTGGAGAGGCGCGATTATTTTTTTGGTCAGGCGTAGTAGGTAAAAGGTTGGAAACGGCTACCATGTATACAACTTAATACGCGTTATATTAAAAGGATTTAAACTGAAAATACCAAATTAGTATATGCATTCAGCTTTTAAGTTCGAACAAGAGATGGCCTGTAAAATTCTTAAATAATTTATTGAACTGATCAGATTGAGGAAATAAAACACCAGATTTTAGTCATCATGCATTTCACAGTTGTGTCTATTTAATATATTGGCTTTGGTCCAAAATCATTAAATAACGTTTTTTGTGTCTCTTGTAAAATTTGTTCTGTGTAGGCTAGGTTCACTTTCTTCTTCACAGTCGAAATGTACATAGACATTAAATAATGATAAAATAGATTAAATATTACAAAAAATTGAGATTTCATTACAATCGTAACTATACTAGATATGGATTGTGCAATCAAAAATTTCTTTAATTACAACTATACAGTGTAATGAAAAAGTGTATTGATTTTATTATCGAATGTTTTGATAGTAGTTTATACGTCCAAACATATGTTGTATGGTTTATAAATAATATTACAATTTTTATTTTTTGTTTGTAAAATATTTCTTGCCTGTTTTTGCTATCGTTGGATTGACCTAATATCACGATTATGGTTTTAAAGGCCGTGTTATTAGAAAAATATCAAAAATTAATCAAGCACAACATGCTAAACGATTATTTGCGAGACTAACACTTTGTCAAAATGCTCGTAATTTCGGACTCCTTTCACGAGGCTTAACCCATGATTTAACACAGCACGGCATTAAGTTTGGTCTTAACGGATTCCAGTTATTGCCCAGTCATTTAGTAGCAATCAAAACTCGGGGAAATGGGTAGGTATTCCGTATGGCGCGTTAGGAAAGGCGGTAGGGCGTGAATGAGAGCGGTCGCTAGCCGCCGAGCTCGCGGGCTATCGCGGGTGTATCTTAATTTGCCTATCGCATGCCTAAGGGTAGTTAACGCTCCCGAACCTATGGTTCCAATTGCCAGCGTCACCTTTCCGATATCTACATTAAAAAAAAAATACAAAAATTTCGTAAAAATATATTTTGAATTACACTGTATGCAAAATAAATTATTTCAATTCATTGTATTTAACACCTTATTGAGTACAAACGCATTTTTAAATATTGGATTCCATTTTTCTCTATCCTATTGGATGTTGAAATATTAAAAACTCGGATGAGCTCGGGGTATACTGCTTGAGTTTCGTATTTAATGCAGTATGTGTATTTCTGTATGTCCTTAGAGTCATGAAGAAAATTTTGAGACTTCTACAATATATGTGCAGATATGTTTGTGCCATTTGGGGTTTTATCCGAATGACTTTCTTTCAGGCTGTGTTGTTGTGTATTTTCTTTAATTTATACGTAGTGTATATACGTGGTGTATATTTGGCTAATATTAAGCTGTTTGTCACTGTGAAAAACTAACCTAGGAGTAATGCCAATAATTAATATAATGGCTATATTTGATGAATTTATTTCAGGTTCCGATATTAACTAGATGAATTTAAAGCTTACCTATACAACAAACTTTCTCAGAATACCGAAATTTCTTAGTTATGAAATATTAGATTATAATCTTTTATTTCTTATAACTGCATTTTTTAAATGTAAACTTGCATTACAAAGTAATTTTATGAGATGTTTTGATGGGTAACCAGACAACTGTATACTGACAAGTGCTCACATGATATCTGCGCACACATTGAAGCTCTCACACTAACAAAGAAATTAATATTAAGACATTTTATACTTAATTTACGCAATTAGTATGGTATAGGTAGATTTTTATTTCAATGATACCTAACTATACTATAATTACGTAAATTAAGTATAAAATGTCTTAATATTAATTTCTGTGTTAGTGTGAGCACTTAAATGAGTACGCAGATGTCATGTGTGCAGTTGTCATGGAGCCGTTTTGATGGTCTTAAATATCTTATATTTTGTAACGTTTCCAAGGTATAAATACAAAAAAATCGAATTGTCCCGACATTTCGACTCATTTGAATTTTTAAAGAAAAAACGACTGTCGCAAGCTTCGTGATTAATTTAAACGTTGCTTTATGCTTGAAGTGAATTTAATTCCATCTCGTTTCAATTGACTGGAGAAAGCTATAAAAAGCTTTTGTCCGTTTTCAGATGGGTAACGGATTTTCGCTTCCGTTCGAAAGCACGATATTCCTTTTCAGTTTTCGGGTTGTTTACGGCTAATAAAACATTCGTTCGGTGTCTTTTGTGAGAGATGTAAACAAGCGAGGAGAGGGGCGAAGGGAGTGGCTAATGAATGTTAAAAATGTTTGCCGAGCCACAAAATTAAAAAAGTCAGATTTTATCAAAGAAAATGTTAATCGTGACTTGAATTGTGCCAAAGTTAATTAGTTCGGTCTTAGACAATAGGCTGGGAATACAAATCGATGAACGAATCTTTTTTGAACGAGTCATAACGCGCTTCTCAATAGTTGGGAAATCGTGGCGGGCCCAACTTTTAAAACATTTTTTTAGACTTAGGGTTTTACAATGTCTAAACATAACATAGAAATTCGAATCTGCCACCCTTAATTTCAAATTATTAAAAGCGCACTTTCTAACTCGTCCATTGAATCACTGTTTAATTCAGAGTTGTCATCATAATAAATGCAGTTTACTGTATTTCAACCAAAGAATCGATTTTCTTCCATTGATTACATCATATGAATAGGTTTTTCAAAGCCGTGTGGTAGATTTTCTCGATATGATCCAAGTCTTTGAAATGTCGCACCTTAAACTGCAAAGTCTCCCCTGTTAGCGAAGTTGGTAGCGTGCGCGCCTAGCAATCCGGAGAATGCGGGTTCGATTAACCATCTATTGGATTTAAAACATCTGAAAATACAGGAATGGATGCCCATTGGGTTGAGCAATTGTCTGACAAACGATTCTCGTGAAAAATAATCTGTCAAGATGCCTTGCGGAGATCCATATACTCCATTATCGGAGTGGATATCTTCTCACTGTGTAAATCTATATGCTCCAATTTGGGAGCGAACATGGTGGATAAAAAAAAGCTACACAAAATGTACGAAAACTATTTTTATGTATTATATTATAAATATATTTATAAGATGAACTATCAACTACAAAAATCTACTACAGTTTTACCTTTCTAACTTTAACTTAAGACAATTCATGAATGAGGGAGGTGTAGTGTAAAGAGGCAGCCACAGCAATAACAGCAAAGCAAAATCCTGCATCATGTCGAAAAAGTAAATTTTCAAACAATATGCGGAAAGGCAGGCGTGGCAAGCTATCATTTAATAAATTTTGTTGAATGTGGTAATGGCTCCATCACAACATGCTGATATACTTTATTTATAATCACTAAATCTAAAGATTTTTTTAATGAAGCTCTGGCGCCTCATTTTGGGCGAAAATGTGGGAACATGATGTAAGATGATATTAAGATTTTGAAGATTGTTTTTTAATTGTTACTGTTGTTGTTTACTATTCGAAAAAAAAAATTAATACGTAGGGGTTTTTGTCAATAAATTTTTAATTTAGAAGACGCTAAAGTGTCATTAAAGGTAAAAAAAAAAATCGAGCGTGAATTAATGATAATTAATAAGTGTCGTAATTTTCTTCCGTGAAAATATGAATATAGCGTTCGACAGGCCGTGAGCAAAGAAACGACTCAATTTTTAATTAGCGTTAATAGCAAAACTAGCAAGATTATTTATAACAGTGAAAGCTTCGCTCCCAGGTGAGAACTAATTTAACACTCAAATCAGAGAACTTAATTCGAAGTGTCAAATTCAGCATAGAAAGTTTATGAAATGTGGTATTTTTCAATACAAGTAATAATTAATACTCATAAGTTCTACAAAATAGATTTCGTTCTTGTCGACACATATTATACGTTAAGATATGGCACAAATATTAAATGAAAGACGACAATGTATCATTTATTAATAAATGATATACTATGAAATGAAGATACTACGTGTTTCAAATATGCATAATAATCAGTGCTCCATCGTAGGTATGTCTGTTTTATATTGTGTTTTTATACCATTCAAATTTAAAAAAATCTAGTGCTTTTCTCTTATTTTTACGGTGTAGGTACTTAATTGAATTAGATAAATGTCATAGCACTTAGAAATATTGGTGATTTTTTAATTTTTTTTTATAAAAAGGTACCCATCATAGTCAGGCGCCCAATAGGTGGTGTATTATTTGGGAATTAGCACGGTGCGGGCATGGTTAAAATTTATTTTATAAAAGACAATACATTGTTTTTTGAAAAAATGTCATATATTTTGATCGTTATTTGACAATTCCACATTTGCGTAGTTTTATACAAACCATGGCGTTACAAATGTCATTAGTTTATAGCGTAAATATAATAGAAATTATTGTTTTATGTATGTATTTCTATTTTATTCTGACATATTCTATTACTGTAAAGATAGATTATTTTACACGTTAAAATGTTAAGTTTTGTTTATACATATAGATATTGTTTTTTCGTTTAATGTCGTTGAATAGGTATGTGAAAATATATGAATTTCTAGACAACGGAGGGCGCTGGAGTTACAGTACTCGTATCTGCGACTTCCGGTGACAATTCCCAAGCTCGCGCGCTTACCCACTCGACCACAGAAAAGGCAGAACTTTTGCAAAGCTCACAAAAAGTCTTACACAAAATTAAATCAACCCCAAAAGAGCGAATATATATTATTTTGGTTGATAAAGTGATAATGCGCTATCATTATTAACATAATAAAATGTGAAATCGCACCAAAACCACGTCGCCATCAAGTCAACCGAGCAGTGATAATTATTTTGTTTAATGGAACCATTTCAATAAATGAGTCCCATTTATGGCATAATGAAAATAATGTTGGTACATGATCGCGAACAAGCATGCCCGTGACTTGGTATTAACAGCAATTACCGTGTCGTGTTCAGGTTACATTTCCATTTCGATTATATTTATGTAGCAGCTTTTCATTATATCAGCCAGCATAGGGTTGCGGTGTCAATCCCGCTGTTTTGGGGATGGTTCCTCGGCCAAGTGTTAAGTACTAAATAAAGACCCCTAATGCAGGCACAAAACAATTTTATCGCGCATCTAATACAGGGTAAAATTTAAATAAAACAATAATTTATACAGTTGAACAGTCGAATAATTCCACTGAAGCATTTGTGAATTTAATAAACTAAACTGATGTTAGAATAACGAAGTAATATTACGTACGAATAGTATATAGTTGGGTGAGTGTCGAATGATTTCAAGAGGTTGATTTAAAGGGTAGTAGGTGATTTGGTTATTTATTTTTAATTAATTAATATTTTCAACTGATGGTGCTTGATGGAAATTGATTTTAAATT
>JAGVSQ010005011.1:0-18369 GCA_022683975.1 Rhyacophila evoluta | reverse complement strand
TAACAGTGATCTCACATATGGAAGTTTACCAGTTTTAAATAATTCAGAATTTCAAATATATCTATAAAATTTTGAAAGAGTATTATAAATAGTGATACAAAGAAAAATCGACGCAATCGTATACAAATTGAAATTAAAATAATGTTCCGAATGATTTAAACTAGCCCATAAATTGGCAAAAGCCCTTTGGAGGCTGTGGATTCAAATCCATGATATAAAGATATACTACTGGATGTCAAATCGATGGCTTTAATTGTAAATTTGATAAGATTATTTTTTTTTAATTTACTCGAGGTGTTAAGTCTGATTATTTATTTTTGAGATTATTTTGATAAATAAATATTCATGTTAAGGATTTATTTGGACTGTTTAAAAATGACATGCTTTTGATAGATACGAATGCAAAATTATATATTTTACAGTGTGGATTTCAGATCCGAATGAAGTTATGAAATTCATTTGGACCATTTTTCGTTATGTTTAATTAATTTTGCGTTGATTAATAAATTCTAAATATGATGATAATATTATCAGGTCGTTCTTGGCCAAAATTAAACTGGAAAGTAAGTATTCAAAATAGTTATTTACAATGCGATTCATATACTCCATTTCTAGAGTGGTTATCTTCACATCTTTACTATTGAAGTAAATAACAATATTTAAAATTTATATATTTAAATAAATATTTTTTCAATGATGTCCAGTCAAAAATTGTGCACCACGAAAGCACAGAATATTAATAAACTTTATGCACATGTATGCCATTGCTCCATTATATTCTGCGTCTTTTTATGAATTCATATTAAGGTACCCTATCAATTAATTGAGAAATATATTTAATATACAAATTGAATGAATTCCACTTTGCAAAAATTTAAAGGCGAACATTTTTAAACCATATGTTTTATGTTAAAGAACCATATAGAATTTTTTCGTTTTTTTTTTTATTAATGTTTTTGAATTTTTTTATCGGCTTGCTATATGTTTTATATATATAAACATATACGATATACATATATTTAACTGAAAATTTTAGTAAAATTAGTTTTGTTTTAAATTAAATTGTAAGTATTATCTGTACAGAAATAATAATACAATGAACACGTGTATGCGTCATCTCACACTGGTTAATCTTTTTTGTTAAACTTCAGTAACAATATATACTTAGCTTTGTTATAAACTCAAGATAATAAGAACAATATTTTCTTAAACAACTTTTCATTACTGACAAAACATTTCAGCCACTATTATGTTTTGTTCATCATATTTTAATTACATACAGGTTTAATTTTAAAATAAATACCATGTTGTATAATATAGTATTTTTTAATTGTCTACTAACTATCTTATATACAAGTTCAGTTTTAAAAAAAGCAGGACTTTTTTATGCGCCATGAAAAAATATTTTCTATGAAGTCCGCGTAACTTGTCATTTTTGCGAAGAATTTTTAATTATAAAACTTTTCTCATAGCTTGTTAGATAGCAAAGGTACGACAAGTTATTTAAGGATATAAACAAGACAACATCAACGTTACTTGGCTATATCTCCGACATTCAAAAAAACACAACTCTGAATAATAAGTGGACTGAAACACATACAACTAACAATTTTACGAAAAAATATGTTACTTGTAAAAAAAACTACAAAAAATAACTTATTATTTTATTGTGAAATAACATACCGAAACATCTATAATAAATTTCAGTCTATGAAATAAGGTTGTCTTTCAAAACTTTTATCTTTTTTCACATTTTACTGTTTTAGTTCAGTTTCATGTAATTAAATATTGATAGAAAAAATAATATTTTTAGAGATAATAAAAAGTATGTCTTATCTCAGGATACACAATTCGAGTAAAGAACTAACGTATCTGGACTACATTTAGTTAAAAAAAAATGTTCAATTATTATCAAAAGCTTTTGATGGTGACTGAATTTTAAAATAATTAAAAATGTTTAATCTGTAAAACTTTATTACTCTTTTCACTGTCTATGAATAATATTGATATCTTTCCAGTATCACAAGTTGTATTTCAACGTTAAAGAAGGTGACACGTATTTTTTATTAGCTATCATCAGAAAAACTAATAAAAAACCATTTTGGCTAAAATATTTTGAAACATTTTTTTTGTCAGAGTAAACTATACAATCATAAAAATTATTGGAAGATTTTCAATTTATTACAAAGAATAAAAATGTTTCAATTCTGTCATTGTCCTTTAAGCTAAACTTTTTATTATTTCTTTGTTAAAAATACATTTGTTCTAGAGTGGACAGATACGTACATACTTACAAGTTAATCGGTGGAAATAATTCGACCTACTACTTTGCTTCGCTGTACAAAATCAAGCCTACTGATTTATGAGACTCGAAAGTCGATGTGACATTTTCCTATCAACATCTCAAATCTTATGCTTTCTCTTGTTGCTTCAGTGGATCTTAAGATTTCCAATCGTAAATTTCTTTCTTTTTTGACAAATGGATTCTTATATTTGTTTTTGTCATTTATTTTGCAGAAAAAAAGTATTTAATAGAAACACATACACAGTTCATAAAGCACATTTTAAATCAATATAACTTCGAACTTAATTCGAAGTGACCATTAAAATGACGTGGCTTACGTTTCTTTATATAATATAAATAATTAACGTATAAGCTCAGAGATATCTACACAACCACAACTGTATACAATATATTCTGAAATGGATATATTCACACTTCAAGGATTTATTCGATCGACTTGACGAAGTGAAAACTTTTTTTACTAATATCGCTTTAAAAATCAAATAATTGGAATATATTGAAATTAATTTTAATCTAATTGAAAAACTTAAACTTATTTAGAAAAAAATATATATCTGTAATACAGGTTAATTTCTGCAAAAGTCATTCAGTGAAAATAATTGACGAAAGTTCATTTTCTTCGAGCTTGAAAAAGGTTTGAAAATAATTTCCTTGAGTCGTTTTGGCGGACCTCGGGGAAATAAATGAAAAATTACCCGTGTGTTTGCTTTGGTGAAATAAATATTTACTCGCCCATCAACTTTCTAGGCTTGCTCATCGGAAGATTTTTACCATCTTATTTTTAACCGTGTCTGACAAAGTTATTGCAGTAAATATTTAATAAATTTAATATTATATTCAAATTTAAATTAAATAATAATACTCATTTGTTCTAATGAATAAAAAAGCTGATCTAAATAAAAAAAAATCTTTTAGATCACTTTTTGTTCAGAATTTTCTAATTAACGTTTTGACTTGATTTTGCTTACTTACTTTGAGAAGTAAATGAAAAAATATATACTTTCAAACCATTCATAGTGCGAAGATCAAACGATTAAATTTACTTTCAAATATGTTATTTTGTACAAGAGGTACTATTATCATCTTATAAATATGTAATTAATATTTTCGACTGATGGTACTTGATGGAAATTGATTTTAAATTTATAAATATGTACTCAAACTCTGTAACATCTTTCATAATGAATAATATATGTGATTTGCATTTATGTGAATGTGATTTAATAATCAAATACCATAGAATATATTTTATAGACTAAATTATTATATGGATTGTTTATTCATTTTAGAAGTAAAGAATTAGGGCAAATATCAAAAATCAAATAGTTTTATAGAATATTCACTTTAACTGAAGATTTACTACAATTTACAAAGAAGTTTCTTCAGGAATGGCTATTAAAACATTTTTCTCTTTTATACTTGTTTCATTGTAAATAATCTTAAAGTATAGTTTTGGTTTTTCATTTTATATTATTATGAACATAGTTTTTATTTGTAAGTATAAGTTGAGAAAAAAATTATAAAGCCTATTTTCTAATACAAAATTTTTTTTAACCTATAAAATGTAATATTGTTATATTTGAGATTTTTCTCTTATATTTACTTACGCTTTTCAACCAAAGAGTTATTTTTGTTTTAACAGGCTTTCGAGGAACTGGAGGGGCTTTTATCCAAGCACAATATTTGCATCGCGGTAAAGGAAAAGCTTGTGAAGGATTCTGGGGTCGCTGAAGAAATTGCTTACGACAGTATCGTCCTAAAACTACAGACGAAGCCGAGAGCCAGAGGTATGTATTTCTGATAATTTATTACTGCGTTAACTTTTTTCACAGAATGAATTATTTTAAAACGGTGTACATATATTTTTTTCAATTTAATACATCCGCCGGAAATGCTGTGAACATAGTATTTACAAAAATATTAATATTGCATAACTATATACTGTATATACTAAAAATAAAAAACAAACATCATCTGATACGACCCCGTGACTGTTTAATTTATAGGTTAAAAAACACAAATTTTCATGAAAAAGTTCTCGGAAAATTTTCAGTTTTATATTTTCTAACTTTTTTTTTCATTAAAATTTGAATCAACGAAATAGACAAACATTGTGTTTTTTTTAATCCAGCATAAATTATGAGTTGAATGTATCAATTTAGCTGAATTATTCAAATACTTAGATTGCCATTGTTAAAGTTTTAAGCTTTTATTTGTTTTCTCGGTTTTTCTTTCAATAAAAGATAATTTGTTTTCAGAATACACGTGAACACATTTTGTGATATTAGAAACTTCTCAACGGAACATTTCTTGTGTTTAAAATAATCATTTGTAATTCTCGAAAAAGCTGATAAAGAAAACAAAGGAAACTTGGATAAGTTAATTTATGACGAAAACAGGAGGTTAGTAACTTTATCACTCGTATATAAAACGGTGTAAGTAAATTGAGAAAATTTATTTCCCACGTTAAAGAAAAGACCTTTTCTTCCATGTCTATTCGGATTCAGTGAAAGATTCGTTGAGCCTTCGTAAGCGTAAACTTTAACAAATCATTTCAACATTTTAAGAGTACAGGGTTACTGCATTATAGTCTTCAGGTAGCATACGCTTAGTCAGCTGACTAAGAATGATGGAATAAGAAAGATTTTTGAAATAGGTTGCAAACGTTCATTTTTTTTCCTTCTAAATAATTAATTGACTATAATCAAGCCACACCGTGCTGTATCAATAATTTATTTAATTCAATCTTCATATTTTCATATACATATACACAGTTTTTATATCTGACCAATAATAATTTGTATTTTAAAAGTAGTCTCTTCTGAAAAATTCTAAAGAAATTCAGACAACCGATAAAACTTTCTATCATAACATTTTTTTTTTACAAGCAGTAATTTCTTACTCATACTGCAATTACTTACAATAGTCTATAAAATGTTTCATCTAAATGGGGTAAATGGGTTTCATAGTATTTCAAAATCTATAGGGTAATATCAAAATTTTATTAAAAAAATAGTTATTTATATTAAAAAATAGTCGAAAAAATATTATCCTTTTTATTTTCTTATAATATGTTCGCTTCTAAAGTGGAACATATGATCTACACAGTGTGAGAATATCCAGTTAAGTATATAGATCTCCGCAATGTGAAAACGTCTTGAAAGATTAATCGAAAAATATTATACATGTTTATCGATACTGCTCTACAGCTGGTAATCATTTTACGATCGGATTTAAATATGCATTCAGCTATTTATCTTAGAAACTAGATTTTTTTTACTAAAATATATTTTGTAAATAAAGTTCGCTAAGCAATTTTTTTTTGAATATTTATACTATACATTTATATGTATAACTCATTACATTATTGTGACACTTGATTCAAACAACTTTAATCCTGGCAGCCCTGGCTGTAAGCATTTGTTTCGCGCTCAAAGTTGAGTTGAGCCTTGATAGCCACCCGTATAATGGAAATATGTAAATTACTATATTTAGCGTAATCTTTTCGCCGAGCCTGTACCAAGTCGCAAGGTCACTTGAACGAAGGGATGGCTTGAACTAAGATATATCTACCGTTTGAAGACTTTTGTTTGAAATTATTTCCTCGATTATCTTTCCTTTGTGCTGATAATCTACGGGATTTATTTTTTTCTCAGAAAATCCTTTATCTTAAGTATCTTAAATTCAATTAAATAAAACACTCATCTTAATTTACTATTATTTAATTATTTTAATCATAAATTGTTGATAACAATAACAATTTAAGATTTCTCAATTATTTATACGGCTTTAAATATAATTATTTTGTCTCTTGGATGGAATAACAATGACCAAAAGTCTATTTTTGAATATTACTTAGTCAGATATTAGTTTAATTTTTTAGAAAGATCAGAGAATTTATTAAGTACAAAATGTGGAATAATAAACATATTTATGATTACGTAGCCGTTACGTTACGTTTTCCTGTAGCTTACAAGTAAACCTGGGTGCCATGCATTCAAGAAATGCGGGTTCAATTCCCATATCCGTCAGATTTTAAAAAAAATGGAAATATGATTGTCATCAAAAATTATCTGACAAGAAATAGTTCCACACACTACAGTATGTAAAACTTTACAATATAAAACCCTTTAAACCTTTAGAGTGGACATGTTCATATTATATTCTTATGCTTAACTTTCGCAACGGATATGAAACAAACAAAAAATCTAACTTTTTCTTCTTTTCTTTAAGAATAATTGAATTTATTAAATGCAGGCGTAGATAAAAATGCTCGTATAATTTCAATAGTATAATATAGCATTCCGCATACTTAAATATGTGGAGTTTTTCAATATAAAACCTTTCAAATCATCGGAGTGGACATCTTCATACTGTGTGCATCCATATGTTTCACTTTCGCAGCGGACATGGTAAACAATTTAATTTATTAAATCTATACGTATATAAAAAAAAATCAACAAATACTCAAATACATGGCGGTTTTAAGTTATAGTTTCTAGAACGAATATATTATTAAATTATATTGTACAAAAAAAAATTACTCCCGCAAAAAAATCACTTTCAATATTTGGATTTACCTTACACGTAGGTAAATATTTCCGAGCAATTTCATTATTCTAAGCACTAGGCGGTTAGCAAAGTTCTGCCACCTTTGGTCCCTTTATTTTTGTATCACTTTTATGACCCATTTGGCCTGAAGCGATTATGAATCTAAAGAGTTTTTAACAAGTTTAGCTGGAAATTTCCACAACATCGATCCCAGTAGGGTCATTCCTGAAAACTTTTTTAACTCACTCGGAGTTAAAAAACACTATTTTACTATGGTAGATATGAATTATTTCATTCTTGTCATTTGTTTCTAAAGTTTTTGTATCTTTGCATCAACCTTATAAATTGGATATTGGAATTAATAATATTATTGAATAAATTATTAGTAATAAACCGATTTTTCATTTACGTTCTCGTTGGATTTATTTGTTCTTTCATACAGTATTAGCGATGGTAATATCAAAGTTTACATAGTTTACTAGTAAACGTGAGTAACTTCACTAATTGTATATTTTAAGAAGCATAAGTTTTACAAAAACACAGCATTTTTTTATTTATATTTAGTTGCGTATTGCTCAAAGATTCCAAATACTAAAACTATCTTGCTTCTGGATCCTATGCAAATGATTTTACTTAACATTTTTTTACTACGTTTGCTTCCACAGTAGAACATATAGATCCATACAAAGGATTGTTTCTCACACAGTCGCTCAACCCAAAGTACATCCAGCCATGCATTTTTGGATTTTTTTTAAATACGACAGATCTAAAAATCGGATCGCTATGCGTACACGCTAACCTCTTTGCTTCTGGAGAGACACATATCACAAATATATCGTGTTATAAACAAGTGTTCAATTAGAATTTAATAAAATATTTTTAATTAATAGTAAAAATCTCGTATTTTATTTTTAAATTACACACATAGTAATCTTATATTTTTAGTTAACCAAATAATTATTGAGTTATATTTAAAAAAAATTCATATGGAACTTTCCATTTACTACAGATTCATTTTTTAAACTAAAATTAATTTTAAAATATTGATAATTATATTATTTGATGAAGGGGTCAAAATATCAAATGATAATTAATAACTATCACACCATCAAAGTTAAAATCAACATAAATTGCCTAATTTCTGATATAAGAAAGTAATTAATAGTACTTTGTTTTATGATAAAACGTGAGTTTTTCTTGAATTCATATGTTTTCTTATTTCTTGATTTGAATGGATCTCTTTTAACTCTCTAGCCATAATTATTATGCAGCACGTATTTAAACAACAACTTTTTTGTGCTCAATTTATGTAACTCCATGGCTACTATGCCAATATGTCGACATAATTATTCACACAGCATAGATTTCTACACTTTATATTCTGAGTAGTCTTCGTGCAAAAATAATTGAACTTCGGTATAATAGTCTGTGTAGTGTTTATAGTTGGAATTCTAAATGTCAAAATAATGAACGCGAAAGATTTAAGCTTTTGACTCAGCGAAAAGAGGATTAAATAGTGTTTTCGTGAAAGCTTCGATCATTAAATTAAGGGAAACTACCTACTCATGAGAAGACTAGTATTCAACGTTCATTTAATTTATCTGTGCATGCAAAATACACTTCACCTAGCGTTTCATAAATCCTTAAGATAGATTGCATTTCCAGCTTTTATTTATACTATAATAAAAAGGTATCTTTTCAAGTTTTAGTGATAAACAACGTTGGATTTATTAATTAAGTGACTACAAATAAAATATATGTACAGTGGCTGGTAGGTTAGTGTATACACCTCGTAGCTGAGATTTGTGAGTTCAAATCTAAGGATTAAAAAAAATTCGCTGTACTGGATGTTCATACGGTTAAGGAATTAGTTCAATACCAATTCTCATGAAAAAATTTGTATAATACATAATTATTTCCAATGTAAAAATTTTCTTTCTTCAATTCTGTAGTTGTCATTGTTTCACTATCTATTGATATCTATTTATTTTACTTTTAAGGGCACATGGTAAAATATCATATGCATCACAATTAGTTTTAAGAAGTGGGTTTTTAACTTTTTCTTATTATTACAAAATATGCCGAATCAAAAACAGGTGCTTTTTTTAAAGCTACTGGATCCAAAACCCATACAGTACATAAAAACCTTTGCTTTTTAATCACTGCTGTAGCTTTGGTAGTCAGTTAATAATGATATACCGTATAAACTTAGAATCTAATACTAAATTACTAACTATATGACTTTTTTGTCTTCATTTATGGAATTTTTTTAATAACGTTTATCTTCTTGTATGAAATGACAATTATTGATTATCTTAATTCTCATTTTGTGTTTTCTGAACTGAGCTTTTTGCTTATAGTTGTATCATATAAACATACTATTTATTGATAAGACATATCTTCTTTCAACTTTTCTTTTGCTCTTATTCTGAACTGCCGCGTGATTTAAATAATCTTTCATATGTCACTTTTCGTATGAGATAGGGGAGCTCTTCAGGGACTCATCTTTTTATGAAGTTTCATAGAAATGCTCGCTGTTGTTTATCATATAAAAAAAAATCTTTCCAACTTAGATTTGTTTTCTAAACTTGACACGATATAAGCGACGTTTAATTGTCATGTCAAAGAATAAAACTACCAGATTATAATTATTACGTTTCCAAAAACATTTTTTTTAAATCATACACTATTAATTTCTTTAATTGCTTTTATAATAAATTAAAATCTTGCCTCTCATTTGCTTATCCTAGATACTATTGACGTAATATAATTGGTAAAATTAAATGCTGATATAACCAATGAGGATATAGAGCGATTAACATCTCATGGCGAAAAATTCTTAATGCGCTAAATGGTAGTAATGTGATTCATATAAAATGTGAATACATACAAATAGTATATTCAATCATTACCATGAAAGCTTTTTCCGACTTAAAAAAATAACTAAGTTATACTATTGCTACATATTTGAATAACACTTTTCATAACAAATAATACTATGTTAATACTATATATTTATTAATACTAAATACTTTGAATCACATTTATAACAATTTTTATCAATTTGGCATATCCTCATTAATTTGATTTCAAAATATTTCTACACTTACGTCAATTATCTCTCCTGATTCAAAAAATGATCTATAATAAATTGTTCGATCAATATTTTATAAAAGAGATTTAGATCAATTTCAACATATTGGACCTTTCTCATTATTGAAAATCATTATAAATTAAAGCAAAAATAATTTCATTTAATTATTTCATTTTGACGATGTATAATCTAATGAATAAATGTTTTATTAATATGCTAACCATAACTAAATATCTTCTATAAATAAGCAAAAATTTATTGATGATATTTTTGAAAAAAAAAAATTTTTTTACACTTATAATTTGTAGTTTTAATCATTGTCACGTAGATGGCGCAAATTTTTTCATAAAAAAATAGAAAAAAAGCGTACATAATGCTACATTTTAAGCATAATATTTCAAAGTCACAATATTTACCATTTTTTTTTCTTTATTTTAAATGCAATAGATTAATTATATCCAATTTTCATAAGAAATTCTCGTAGAAGGTTAACCGTTGAGGAAATAACGGTTTTTAAACGTAATTAAGCAGTGTCGCATGTCGTGCTGCTATGAAAAAGTGAGTAGCGTGACGTTAACTTCGTCGCAAAAATAATGCAAGTTCAAATGGGCACTTATTGCTTTAATGTATTCTTGTACCAGTAATTCCCAGCACTTAAACTGCCAACAGAATTGCTATAGCTTTATAAAATCCACATTATTTGAATAATACTAACATTTTTATTAAAATTAAATATTCTAAATGTACTGATTGGTTATCTATAGACATCTAACTTACATAACGGTATGGACCTTGAAAATAAACGATTTAATTTTAAATTATAATATTTTTACTGTACTCATATATATTCAACAAATTATGTATAAAAATTTCAAATTTTTTTATTTACAATATTTTGTAAATATTTGTTGATGCCTTTCACATTTTCCTTATTAGTGAACGTAACTCTCAACGTAGATCTGCACGAACAAATGAATATATAATCCAATGTGAGCAATTTCAATTGATGTATTATCCGTAGTACAATATAAGCATCATAATAGTATTGTAGACTAATTTGGTATTTTTTTAAGGCTACAAAAATCTTTCAAATTTCGTGTATTTTCTAGTAATTAATACAATATACAAAATGTATTTATATTCTTCAATGTCTTAAGAAATATAATTGCTAAAATGAAATATTTGCAAGGTGAGATCTCTGTAAGTTATTTCGTAATAGACAGGTTTTTTGTTATTATTTGTAGCCTGTATACAAAAATATCAAATAGAATTGTTAGCTTATTAAATACGGAACTAGTACCAAACTGATTTCAACTGACATCATTTATTCAGCAAAATTTAAATAAGCCAACAAGAAGCCATAAATTATGGATTAACCTAACCATCTAAGGGTCTCGAAATATATTTGAAGGTCACTTCCTTTATTTTTCTGTTGACATCGTTTGGCTGTTTTGAAAATTTGTTATTCAAATATCTCTAAAGACTACATTAGCACTTATCAATCACCTTTTGTTCAAATCACCTTTTCGAATTACTCAAAAACAAGCACACCTTTATAGAGAAAACTTTTTCAGAATAGAACTGAATGAAAACAATACAAATTTTATGATAATCCATTTTTCTTTTATATTCTTGAACGTGTCAAACTTTCTCAAAAATGATTAATCTCTTATTATTGGAAGACTTTAAGCACACCAAAGAGACTTTATAATACTTTATTCCTTATTGAAATTTAAAGTACTCATTAGTACCAATTACACAGTACTACTGCTAGAACTCATATTTTAACAAACAAATATCAGGATTCTTATTACACGCGATACATTTTTTTTAAATTATAATAATAAAAAATGTTTTTTTGATCATGTTCACAATATGAAATGACTTTCGTTGTTTAATCAGTAGATCAACTTATAAAGTCTTGTATTATTTAATTTAAAAATAAATTATACTTTTCCGACACCAAAATTTGCGCGCATTTTACCAAAGTGACAACAAGTTGTGTTATATTTGAGAGGTTTATTTCCAAAGCTAATATATTTCACTGTGCTATAATTTAAAGGAGACTATTAGAACAAGTATTTTTTGTACAGAAGAACCATATGGCATATTTCGTAATGTTGACTTTAGCACATTAATGTTTTAAAGATTCAATTGTTTAGTGTTTTATATTCTATATATTACACAAAAATACTTTAAATTTCCTATTTTATATCTTGGTATGGTGGAATAAGTTTACTTTGTAAATATAATATATACCTCATTGCTAGTCTAATACTTGTCATGCCGGCAGCTACTATGTATTCGATAAATCCGTAATAACGAATTAGTGTAGCTAGTACATTGTATAAGGAATGAGTTGTTAATGTTTAATCAGTAATAATATAAAATTAAACAAAAATTGGTATTTTTTAGCTTTTCTCGAGAATACTATGTTTACTACACTAGAAGCGATGTAAAAATGTAATATTATTCGATGTCAAATTAATAAGATAATTAATTATTGCTTAATTATTTTCAATATAAATGACTCACTATATTTTATATACAGTCCTGCATAATCGTTTTTACGAATTTTGCCAATTCAAAATCACAACCTAAAATATCTAAGACGCACATTTCGTAGTTAACCATCGTAGCGATAAGAAGGTTACCAATAAACCATTATGATGTAATAAAAAATTTAAAAAACTACCCCGTCGTCCGATTTTTTTTTAATTAAAGCAAATTTTAAAAAGCGGTTTTACTTACATTTTTTTTTTGTAAGAAATATCAAGTAATGTGTATTTTGCTAACGTTTAATTCATTATTATATAATAAAGCAGATTCGTATCGGATTCCCAAACGCTTTACTAAAGTACTTTAAAAGTAATTAAAAAGTTAAGATTGATGGTTTCGTTACTTTAGTGCACGCTACGTATTACTCGCTATAATTGAATTAGCTGTGTTTCCGTGAAGTATCGCTAGTTCGCATGATTGTCCATTGTGTAAATAATTGTCCCAAAAATTGTTTTTCAAGACAATGGAAATAAAACTTATGTAATGCCCTTGAATTTTTAAAATTTTGGGTACACAATTAAAACTATGGTTTAATTTTTTTACATACTATTTTGCTATCGGAAAACTACTATAAAAATATTATATTAATATTTTTTATCTAATCAAAACACTAAATAATGATATTTCTCAAAAATTCCGATGGTTAAAAAAATTTCTATTGCATGTAAATGTGACCCAAAAACTTAAATTTACCATTTCCAAACGAAACAAGATTAATATTAAATGATTTTTGATCTTGACTAACTTTACCTAGATCACTTAACCTCACATAATTTCAACTAATTTAACATAAATAATTTAACCAATAAACCCTTTTCCCCACAGTTAACCGATATGTAATATGAATGTTCATTACGTATGCTGGGCTTTCTACAACCCCACAAACGGGAAGAATGAAAATAAACCTGTATATTTTTGCTTTTTAAACACTGCATTGAACAGTTTCTTTTTCAGTACAAAGCAGGTAAGGAGATACATTTTTCACGGTATATAAGAGATAGAATTTACTGTTTTAGAATTGGAATAAATGTCCAGTGTTCATTTTTAAGTTATTTTCAATTCAAATTTAGTCTTTACAAACCAAAAAATTATTAAAAACTGGAACTATTTACTAAGTGTCTATCTTAATTATTATTACAGCTTTCTAATGTGAATTAAAAAAAATAGTAAACTAACGATTGTGAAGTTTTAGAAAAAAAAATATGTTCCATTATTTAGGTTATTATTCACTTAAAAATCATTAATCCATTAAAAATATTTTCAATCAAATTACTTGTAGACACATTACATATTAAAATTTTCTTAAACAACGCATTAACATTCATGCTTATTTTATGAATTAACCATGCTCGCTCTCAAACTAGAGCATATGGATCTGCACAGTATGAAGATATCCACCCCGATTGGAGTATATGGATCTCCGTAATGTGAAGACGTTTTGACAGTTCATCTTTTACGAGAATCGTTTGTCAAACGATTGCCCAACTCAATGGGAATCCTGTCCTACATTGTTAGATTTTAAGAATCCAACACAAAGATGGGGATTCAAACCCGCATTCCCCGGATTGTAAGTCGCGCACGCTACCAACTGCGCTAACCGGGGAGATACAAATATATTACTTTTTTAATCTAGTTTGAGCCAGAAATTAGAAAAATTTTCATTCTTTCTTAATATCATTATTTAAATAAACGTGCGACCTCAATATATCCACCATATCTAGAAATACATTTTAAATACAAATTTAAAATTTTATATAAAAGAACATTAAAAGATATTTAAGAATCATTGTATTTATGATGAAGTTCATTTGTTCAATATATTTCCGATACTGATAATATAATTTCTCTCAAATAAAGATCTTCATATCAATAGCGTGATGATATATTAATTTAAAATTCATATCCCGAAAAAGATAATGAATTCTGGTTCATCGTGTATACCAAGCTCTCTTTTTAACTTTCAATACTTATAACTACTTTAGTAAATTATAAAAATAGTCCATTTATCATTATGTAATAGCAAACTCTTATTCATACAAATGGTATTTCACAGAGTAAATTTTTAGAATCAAAATCTCACGAAATTATTCAAGTAAGCAAATGCCTTACAGAAAAATAATCAAAAATAATAAAAAAATGACATTTTCGCACCGCTTACGAGAAAATAAAAGTCACAGCCACTTAAGTTACACTTTCAAATCATTTTCTAAAAGCAATTTACCAGTTACGCTCCCACTCGCGTGCGTAAAGCTTGCCAAAGCTTGTAACTACCATTAAAAAGTATATTTCATGAAACCTGGCACGTACATTGACTATATTATATTACTATAACACAAATTGAGTTTGTGTATAAATCAATTTTTATCACGCACCATCAGCATATACTATTAGTTAGTAACTAATTATTTTAATATTATAATTATACACATACAATTCTGTCCCCTTGAAAGCGGGTGCGCCCAGCGTGCTTCATATCCGCGAAATACGGGTTCGATTCTTAGATGTGATGTGTTTTAAAAAATCTGAAAAACTTACATTCCCATTGGGTTACGGAATATTATGGTAACCAATTTTCGTGAAAATTAATCTATCAAAACATGTCTTAATATTACGGAGATCCATACACTCAACTTTCAGATCGAAAATTTTCTCATTGTGTGGATCCTTACGCTCAACTTTCGGAGCAAATACGGGGGAAAATTTAGTATATATGAATAAAAACGATTTCTTGATTTAAATTTATACTATTCCAGGTACAAAATTTTTTTTAGTATTGTAGAAAAACACACATGTGCTGGTGAGAGTGTTTTTTTATAAAAAAAATGTTTTCTTATTAAAATCATAACTGTAAACTGAATAATGTATATATGCGCACACATAAATCACTCAATGCCAGAGATCATCAAATAGCGTCTAGTAGCTGATTAATAATTATCTTACTGTAGATTAATAACAACCTCTTTTACGAGGATTCGTTATCAGCAAATTATTGTTCAAACCATTTGATCTATTTTTTTTAAATTAGTTTATGGTTGCAAAATTTAAACTCGTGACACTCAATATAAAATTGCACGTGCTTACTAATCAACGGTCATGTTAAACAAAATCAACAATAATTCATCTATACGACACTAAAAAGCCGTCAACATATAATTTAAATTTAAATACAATCAATGTCATTTTTCTCTATAATATTACATATCGAGATCCATACAAATTCATGCCACTATTGTGCATACAGAAATATTTGTGCAAACAAAAACATTTTCATAACATTTACGTATTAAAAAAACGCTACTGTGAAACATGCCAGCATATTAATTTGAAAGACATGCGTTTTGCAAAATGCGAGCTTTTGTAAACTTTGCTTATATATCTGCGCAACGCCTCAGGACTTACGATCTGTCTAAATATAATATTTCAATTTTATCAACTTTTTTGGTTTGAGACTATTGCGGCGTACATTCTAAAAGGCATTGCTTGAATTTTATAATTCTATTAATCATAATTTAAGTGCCATAAGTAATTGGTTTAAATAATTAAACTTTTGATAAATTTTTCATTTAAAAGTTTTTGGTGATTAGTGAGAATTTTCAATTATAAATATAATTTTTTTTTTAACGAAAAATTCCCTAGATAAACTTATCCACCTTTTTATTTTGAGTAACTTATGTTGGAATATTTTTATTATTTAAATTGAAATAAAGAAAATTAATTTGCAATGTGATCGTAGAAGAAGTTTTAATATATTTTTTTCGTATTCTTTTGATTTCTACCTATGATGCTACTTAGACTACTTAGATCAACATAAAAATGAAGATATAAACAATCTCCTGAGAATTGGTGAGAACTAAGTTAAACTTTATCGAGTAAAACATTACCTAAGCTTTGCTTCCTTCATTTCAATTAAATGTCATAATAATTTTATAAAAATAAAATAAATAAATTTCTTTTCAAACTTGCATAGATATTTTCATATTCTATTCAACATCGAATTAATGGTTTAATTTTTAAGAAAACTTGAAAAAAAAATAAAAATAAGCTATTTTCTAGTGCGATTTGTTCAGAAACTTTTTTATTTATCAAACATTCTACTATCTCAAACATAATGAAAAACGCGTTCGTCCGTCAATCATAAGGTTTTTATTATTTCTAAACGTATATCGTAAGGTATTATAGTGCTTTTAATTTATAATATGAATATCTATAAAATATAACAACCTGTCATCCAGAAATATATTTCATTTGTTTTTTAAACCATGTTATTGAGATGGATTTTGAGAATACGGAAATAAATTTGACGTCTTCTATGAAACGTATCTATAAAAGCTTTTAAAATTAAAAATTATGGTATTATTTCATTTGTAATAAAAGCAAGAAAAGCTAACAATGATTTTTTGTAAGTTTTAGTAAATAAATTGTATCCAATTATTACACAATTTTTATCAAAAATAGTTTTAGCCGTAAATAGCCGTAGCATTTTTGTCAGGATTCAAGGATTTCTAAAAATATCGTAGTGTTAAATTTTTTACTGATTTTTTGTTGATTTTATAGGCTTTTTTATTTTGTTGGCGCCTTGTTTCCTTATGATATAATTGATCACCAAGAATATAGTTATAAAAAAATGAATAATCAAAATAAAAATCAAATCAAATAACATGAAGCTTTTCCGTTTATAATAATACTTAAATCAAGATTGGCTATATTGATTTATGTAGAATTATTAACATGCCAAAACTATTTGCACAAAATCAAATTAATACCAAAAGCTTAAAGCTTATAATTTGTGAAATCAAATCAGTCAAAAGTTGGAAGGTAATTTAATTACAGGAATTGATTCATAATAAATGTAGTAGCATAAGCCAATTCCGGCTCAGTATTCGTCGGAATCGAATGATTAATTTCAAATGTTATGATTATCCAAATGATGAACAAGATTTCCATGGTAAATATTATAATATTAACTAGATTCATCCCCGGAAATATTTTACGGACTGTGTGTGTGTGTTTTTTTAAATTTAATTACCTAGTACGAAAATAACACTTCACTTCTCTTTTCTTTTAAATGAAAAATGTACATGCAAATAATATAACACCGATCGCTTGCAAACTATTTCCAAGTATTAACGTATTATCGTCAGCTGGAAACAATTGCACTATCAAATTGTTTTTTTTGATAACTTTTCACAAGTAACAAGTTACGTATAATTCGTATACACTTTGCTGTTTTATACTTAATATTTAAAAATCTTAGTATGATTTTATCCTAATCAATAAATAAAAATAAAGCCTCCACTATCTATACATAATATAATATATGTACAAATGGATAAAAATATAATGTCGTTAGTTGATATATTACCATTATTTGTTACTTTTCAAAGAAAATATCCTGTATGAAAAGAAAATAAAGGAAGATTCATTGATTCAAGTGCGAAAAATATTAGGATGTTTTATGACCAATTCTTACAATCCTTTCACCGAAGTGAATGGAAAATATTCGATAATAGCAGCTAGAAATATAAATACCTGAACTAGTCAAAGGAACACTATTAGTTGAATACTACTAAAGAGGATTTTTTGCTGAACTTAATATTTCTTATGTGGATTGGATGACAATATTCATGTCATACACATAGTGATATGATGAGATTTACACATTTTTCTGTTAGTTACTTGGGTGAATGACTGGGAGTATTGAGTTTCATTTTAGTCTTATTTGAGAGGAAGAAACTCAAATAAAGAAAAATATACGATATTATATTTGTGTTGCCACGTAAATATCTGTTTCATATTTAAATATAGTTTTTTTTTTAAACCATGTTCGCTCCCAACGTGGAGCATATGGATCTACACACTG
>JAGVSQ010005010.1:0-18370 GCA_022683975.1 Rhyacophila evoluta | reverse complement strand
TCGAACCCGCATTCCCCGGATCGTTAGGCGCGCACGCTACCAACAACGCTACCGGTGAATTACACAATTTAAAATATATACGATACCAAGTTTTTATTTTATCATCTCTAAACACAAAATCGTAGCTGTCATTTACAATCAATTTTATTATTTCAATAATTTACTTATCAAACCACAGACGTCACTGTATGATTTCAAATGTACAAATCCTTTCCAAATATATATTATTTACTAATGTGTACAGATGCTTGAAATACAAATAATCATTTATGCACACTATGGGGTTTCCGCATATTTCACAATGGTTGTAATGGGTATCAGCTGACAGGCTTACGGAATAATCAGAGATCAGTACTACTGATTGTTGGAAATATGCAACGATCCCATGACGTATGTAATGACGATATACCCATTATATTGGTCCATATTTTCCATATAATTCACAACAAAGCTCAAATTTATTTGTCTATATGGTAGAAGTACTGTATACATCACAGTGAGAGTTACACATATCCAATGGTTAAAAATAATTAAGACAAACAACTCGAACGTAAAATCTCATTATTGGTCTTCATATATTAACCACTTTACGGTGACGCTATATAGCGACCACTCAGCTACACAGTGACGGCTACTTGAGTACTACTAAATGTTGTGGTAATACATTCACAGTAGGCACTCATAACCGTTCAGAAATAATGGCGGTTATATTTGGCATATCCAAGAAGTTATATATCCGTAAGAGGAAGGCGGATATATTCGTCATGTGCACTGTGTTACGCACTATGCCTCGCAAAAATATACGTCATAAGCACTAAAGAGGTGAAGTAACATTCATAGTATTTATCACGTCTACTAAGTATTTTTCCAAATGAACAGAAATAGTTTCAGTGATTTTTACAATTTTTCTTATTTAAATATGTATTATATCGACTGCGGAAAGGATAAATCACACAGATTTTTTTTACAATACGTACAAAAAACGTTTATCTGATGGTTTTCAGCCAAAGTCAAAGCATTACTCAGAAACAACCCTAAAGTGCCTGAAAACTAAAACTTCTATTTATTCACTTAATATGATATTGATTTAATAAGCAATTTAAGAAAAATCTATATAACTGATGTGGAGTCCTTCTCATTCGTCGTGATTTTGATAAGCCATTATTTTTTAAATTAAAAATCTTAATTTAGATACTAATTAGGCATTTGTAGCTTGCATCCTTTTGGCGGAACGTGAATTAAGTGGTAAACATTCAGATTATTGAATAAACGCCATATTTAAAAATTGAAGGTTAAGTCCTTTTTCCTTTACACAGTTGATATATATTTTCCTCTAGGATCAAGAAAATTTTCACTCTAGAAATATGTGTGTATGTGAGTATTTTGCTCCGCGAGTCTTTAACATAATAGGTTTTACACATATGAAATGAAAGACATTTGCTCGATCCATTGTACATCTAATCCTGCATCGCTTTTAAATACTTCCAACCGTGGAAATCAATGCCGTAACAGTTGGCTCCAAAACGCTCAAGTTAATCTCTCAGCCACTGGACAGAGAATAATTTATGTTTATTACAGAGTAAAAAAAAAACAAATTAACCGTCTACTTAAATGTTGTTAAAACGTATTTAATCCAATAATAGTAATAAATTTCAGATCGCATTTTTACATTTTTGTTGGTAATATTGACGCTTAATTGGCTACATTGGCAGGTGTGTATGATTTGGCACCAATGACGGTGGTTACAAATCCAGTAATTGCATTGAAGGACACAAAATTTGGCCGATAGTCAATTTTCAACGAAGAAGAATTTATATCAAAATAAGTGTTCATACTGTAGAGCTTTCATTCGAAGTTTCGTTTCGAATTATAACTATAACGCAGTTAACTATTCAATTGAAATGTATGTTAAAAATATTGTTTCAATATAAATTCACGAAGCTCACATTTACAAAGCATCCTTTATGTTATGCAAACATTTCTCTAGGATTATTCACTGTCGTGTATTTACAAACAACATTAATGCACCTGTCAATTGATCGCATTAATAGACATAATTTCCAATTCCTCTAACAGTGTTTTGTTAAGTATACCATAATTCAAAGTAGACGAGTGATAATATTATCGAGGACGTTTTTTATAATTAATTTATTATAAAGAATCTCCATATTATTCATTAATTTTCTTAGTATATTTAATAATTTCTTGTGACAAAATATTGGTAAATAATTTGAGTTCTTGATACGTTTAATAGTATTTTGTATTGATTTCACAATGATTCCATGTCTTCTCGTAAAAAACCAACACTGTTATCAGTATTTCATATCAGCTCATTCAACTGTCAAATATAAACATGTTGTCTTTAATATTATTAATAGACATTTTTAGGGAAAATACCACTTTTATATCTGCTGACAAGTTTCTTTAGCAGTTTAATGGCTATATTTATTTATATATTTTTCTCAAGAAATACCGTCATAATATACTATAATTTATCTCCATTTTTTTGATATATTAATATTACACGTAACATACCGTTTTCTATTGATTGATATATGACTTTTTTATGCATATTTTTTATAAGATCTGATAGATATAAATACTTATATTTTAAATAGATGAACTAATACACCAACATATTCAATATCCTTTAATTAATTGGAATACCACATTGATGTCTTAATTCAAAAACTAGCTAACTCCACCTATGACCGAAAAACCGATTTTTATGTCATTTTATTCATCTCTAATTTTTCTATTGCACAAAGAACGCACAAAATTCACCAAAAATTCAATAAAAAAAATAATAATCACGTTAAATCACACATCAACAGCATATAATCATTTGTTTGGGTCAGTGCTGCATCGTGGGTAGAAGGCGTGCTAAAAGTAAATTGAACCATATTTACATATTTTGACTAATCTATAACTTGTAAGTGCTTAAATATAGATTGAGTATCTCTTTTGAGCATATCCCTAGGGATATTTTTTTTCAGTTTTACTTATTCAACGCAAAGCTCGTTTGGCTTGGACAAAACTTTAGCAAAAAGCTTTTACCTAAAAAGCTTTGAAATACAAATAGAAAAATATAATACATAATTAATTAAGTACATAGCTCACTATTAAAGTATTCAACATTTTGCTAAGCCATATGTTAACATATATGCTAACTTCCAATTTAATTACTAATCCACGTATATCTAAGATTAGTTTATAACTGAACTATAATAATTTCCCAATTATTAAAAAGCAGGATTTGCTTTTTTTTTAATATTCAATGTACAAATACAAATATGAACAACTTCTATTTATAATCACATAATTTACTTACGTTGGGTTTCATTTTTTTTGTTTTTATTTACCATATCCGTTTTGTAAGTACATATAATATTTTAGAGTGATGTCCACTCTAAATATGAAGTACATATCCCCAAAATGTAAAAACTTAACACAGTTTTTCACGACAAGTGATTGCCAGTAAATTTCTTAATTATGGTGCATCCACATCGGCTAAGATTTCTCATCTAGCATCAACCACGTCTCCACATCCATTATTCGGGCATATACCATTGCGTAACGAACGTAAGGTGTTCTTCATAAGTACCAGAAGTATCACAAGAGCAGCCTTCCAAGACCTTGGTTGACGTACACGAGATTGTGCATGATTCCTATTCTAACTAATTATACACCGGTCCGACAAATGGTCGAACGGACTTGAGAAGCTCTTCTCTCTCAACCGACATATGAGAATACTCATAGAGGATGTATTTGTCATCCTGCATTTCGCCACATAAGCAAGTAGGAGATTCTATCTATATAGGGATATCGACTGCGGAAAGGAGAATGAACGTAACTCACATAGAATAAATTGTACGGGAGTCACAAAAAACGTGTATTTAATGATTTTGAGCCAAAGTCAAAACATTGAACTTGGAAAAAAGGAATATATAAATCTACACAATGTCAATATATCCACTCAAATGAGTATATGGATCACTGCGATGTCTTAACAGATTATTTCCCACGAGAATTGGTTGTCAGAAAGTTGCTCAAAGTAACAACCATCCAGTCCTGCATTTTTCAGATTTTTAAGAATGCATCAAATGTTGGAATTGAACCTACATTCTCCGGATGCATTTCATGCATACGTTTTAGCTATCGAGAAGACGAATATATAGTTATATCCTTAATATGAAATCAAAAATCTCTTACGCAACTAATAGTTGAACTATCCAAAACACCTATATTAGAGACAACAAAAAACACATAGAAATATTATTTACAATAAACACAACATCGATATCAATCTCGATTTATTATTTACATGGCAAACACATATTATTAATATTAATAAACTTCCGAAAGCTTAAAATAAAAGCTTGAAATGAGCGTACTAAAGTTACGACAACTTTTTGTCTATTCATTGAGGGAGGTTTTTTTATTCGACAGACCTTTGTCGAGTTCGAAAATATTGTAGAATTTACAAAGTTTCGAGCGAAAATATTTCACCCAGAAACAGAATCAAACAAATTCCATTGTTACGGTAAAAATAACCATGCGGGTACTTTTACCGTACAGAGTAATAGGGATTGTACATATTTCAATATTTTTCTTTATTATTTTTCGATTGATTTATAGCTTTGATTCGCATTTTGTTTTCATTCTTTCAATCACTAATAAAATCATAGAAGCTGTAAATTTTCACTCCCCAATAAGACACAGGCAATAGCTGATTTTTTTTTATTAATGATTAAAAAAAAATCTAGGTATTTCGATTTTTGAGCTATTTTATTTGAATCAAGTTTTATTTTATTTTATGTTTCTATTTTATTATGCTATTTTTATTTGTTTAAATTTACAAACGTATAAATAGATTTTAATGTGTAAATAATAGCTAACTGCCAACCCTTTTAAAATTATATATTAAAGGTATTCTCCACAAAATACTTTTTTAATCAGTTTTAAAGATAAATTATTCTATTTCGCACTATCTTATTAATATTCATTATTATTACAAAGATTTTTAAAACTTGTCGATAGCTATTTCAGTTATCACGTGGCTTTTAAGTTTTTATGGATTTGAAGCCAGAAATGAAGTTTTACAATTGTTATAAATCATATTAATTGTTTCAAATTTTGTACAAACAGTTTTATTTTAATTATCACTTAAAATTGCAATTTAAAGTGCCTTGCGCTCTTCAAAAACAAATCCGTCCCGAGCACACGCGTTTCCCACTTTTGACTAATATCTGTTAATATTTGTCGAAAATAGAGTGTTTATTTTAATTCGTAAAAATACTAATACACAAGAATTAATCAAAATCTTATTGAATTATATGTTAAATAACGAGCATCATAAAGTATTTGGATGACTTGATTTTTTTTATCTCACGCTACATTATCCACGTTCATTATGTAGGCGTATACCAAGCCATTCTAAGCTTTTAATCCTCTTCAAAGACATAGTAGTATCCTAGAAACAGCTTCCAAAAACCTTGGTCTATATGCACTAGAATATGCATGATTTCTGTTCTAAAAAACTTGTGTTAACACAAAGCTTTGTCAATAAGAGCTTTTTTACTTGTCGTAAGATGCTGTGAGTTAATTAATTGATTTGTTCATTGATCTATTAATTCAATACAAATTACTTAATTGTTGTTAAATAGTTCGAAATATAAAAATGTCTTAGACAATTCTTTGCAGAGCTGAACAATAAGTCACCTTACGATTTATCTTGAGCAACATGATTAAGCCGAACTAAGTGTGGTGATACTTAATGTAACGTACTGCCCTTTTCTTTAAGTGTACTGAGTTGACAAATGAGGCGATGAGTTGCAAAAAGTCTTCTGGATATTTTTTTATAAAAATAATGTACGAATGCCATTTTCTGGGTTCACTTTAAATCTGTAGAGATAGCCGGGTAAGAGTTTTAAAAAATATTTATTTTGTTAGAAAATCATTCACAAAATCTGGGTCACTTGCAAAAACGTCTCTGAACAAGAAATGAGTTTCAAAAAGTATCCAAACTGATGTCGGATAATCAAAAATACGCTGTAGAATATCTTTTAATATATTTTTGATTATTGCATGTGGTAGTCTGGTAAGCAATCCGGGGAATATGGATTCGATTCCCCATTAGCCAGATTTTAAAAATCTGTTAATGTAGGATCCACTGAGTCGAACAATTGGATGACAAATAATTACCATACAAATAATCTGCCAAGACGTTTGCACATTGCAAAGATTCATATACTTCACTTTCGGAGTGGATATCTTCACACTGTGTCGGTCCATATGGTCCACTTGGGAGTAAACATAGTATAAAAAAATGCACAAAAATATTATTTTAGTCATTGTATAATAAAAGGAAATTCTTAATATTCATGGTGTGTCATTCATAAAATGCTTCATGAAAAAATCATCAAAATCATCATATAATTCAAGAATAAAATAAACCTACACTGGATTTTTATCACTCAACATTTAATCAAAGTGAGTTGTTGTTTATAAAAGTGAGTTTCAAAAGTAACTCTAGCTGAAAGTGAGTTGCAAAACCTCTTCTAGATATTATATTAATCACTATATTTTGCGTAGCACGCTATTTTCATACAATTTAAAAAAATATATCACACAGATCGACTGTGGAAATAATAAAAGACATGATTCACACAGAACAAATTTGACAGGAGGCACAAAAAACATTTATTTGATGATTTTGAACTAAAGTAAAAAAATACATAGCCATAACTTTGAACTACGTAAAAACTAAGACTGGTATTTTATTCACTCAATATGATATTAATTCAATACGTTATTTATGAAAAATCAGTAAAATAGATTCGGTCGACGTCATTTTTTCTGGCGGGTAGTTTCAGAGGCCATCCTTTTTACAAACTTGAAAGCTAATTCTAAGCACTATGACGGTATTTTTAGGTGGAACTATTTTGATATAACGTACATTAAGTTGTATACATTTAGGTTATCAAATGAGCTAATTTAAAAAATTGAGGGTTACATCTTTTTCAATCGATATATATAATCACGAAAGTGAAGCACATGGATCTCTACTCCAGAAGTGTAGTATATGGATATCTGCAATGTCAAAACATGTCTTAAGACAGATTATGTTTCTGGAGATTATGTATGAAGACAATAGCTTAAAAAATGCATGTATGCCTATTGTATACGCAAAACAGTTTTACGTGGTTACTCAAAACTTGAAAAAGCTTCCAGAGCACTTTTTGCAACTCATCGCTTCATATCGTGGATTGGTATCGACCACGCTTTAAATCATGAAAAAAAAAACATACTATCCAATCGGCTGCGTTACGTTTTGATATATTGATGTGATTGTCCAAGCCGACGGGAAATCGTAAAATATTTAGAGAAAAACAATGGAAAACAGTCTGTTTCTCACCCCATATCATTGAGGACCCCAACCCGCTGCCGAGCCTCAATAAAACGCTTCTAAACGGTTAAACACGTGAACGGCTCGACGACTAAATTTGATTTAGTGTTACAACCAATTGATTGGTTGTACACTGTGGAAAATAATTTCATGTAAAAGCTCAAGTACCGAAAGAAAAGCAAATTAAAAAATAAATGTGCATAGTATTATACTATCACCCCGGTAGCCTAGTGATTGGCGCGTTTAATTTCAACATTTTCTGGATTAAAAAAATAATATGAAGAACTGAATTTCCATGATTTTTGTCAACCAGTTTTCCTGGAAAATAATCTACCAAATATGCCCGCCATTCACGCACCCCGTCCTTACATCTGGTATTAATTAGACGTATCCCAAAGCTCTTATTTCAATAAACGATCTTTTTTGTTTGACGGGAATATCCTGGGGGCAAATATAAATTACTCTAGACTTAAGTTAGCACGTACTCTAGTGTGCTGAAGTTAAATGAAATTTAATAAGAAAAAATAGGAAGCTTATTTAATCAATTTGTGTGAAAATAACGTCACGCTCGCCGTATGAGGCCGTATTTTTTTTAAAGCTTGAAAAGTACGCAGGCAAAGTTAAACTTTTTTGAGGCATCCGCAACATGTGGACCGATCAGATGCAGCATCGCCGTTCTACTTTTTTAGCAATGTCTAACTACATGATCTGTTTTTATCCAACATAACAATAGAATCCACCACAGGTATATGTTCTTAAAGCTTAGTACATGATTATTTTGAGCCTTTTGTTGGTGGCGTGACTTGGTGCCACAGAAGTGCATTTACATAATGAATACATTATACAAAGAATATTTAGTGCTTCACTTCTACAGTTTTGAGGCTTGCTTGAAGATTGCTCCATATATTTCTATTTAATTTATCCTGTGTAATAAAAATATATAAATCGCTCTTCAAAGTTATGAATTTACCAACCAAAATCAAATATATGAAAAGCACGTGCAGCCAAATGTGAGGTTAGGATATAAATTCGCATTTTTTGATTTAATACCGTGGCATCCACGTGATTTTACTGCAGAAAAATGTGCCATTTGATGAATCTTATTTAATAATAATAATAATACTTTTTTAACTACTTACTTAGTTACTTCATATAAGACCAACAATTTTCTAAATAAACAAAACAATCCGATATCATCAGTATATCCTAACCGAAACAGCAATTTCATTGATAGCAAGAAAAAAATATTGCTTCACTATCCCTTTCCAGAACCTTCCATAAAACACAGCCAAGCGAAAGCTTTGTCGTCCACGCTAAGGGAAAACAAATTGTACCTTAAAATAAGTCAGCGGAAAGGGGCCGGATTTTTAACATTTCGTCAAAAAATAAAGGCTTTATGTGTGTTTAAGGGTTCATGAAAAAAGCTTCATTCAATATTCAGATAACGCTTTTCACATTTCGAAAATTATTTTATGTATTTTATATAAAACTGTTATACAAGAAAATACTAATTTTATTGAAAATTTTGTTTTTTTATTTAACGAATTATTTAAATTTGAATATATTTATAATACTCTAGATTTGTTTCCCGCAAACAATACAAATAATTTAAAATTATAATAGTTAATAAAATTAACATTGACACAGATTTTCAGACACTTATTTTTGTTTTGAAACTGGAATTAATATGATAACAAGACAATTTGCCTCTAACTGCTAGGTGAAAATAACGATCTCTATATGTATATAGTACATATATATTATTTATGTAATTATATTTATCTTCGAAATGTGATTTCTAAGAAATGATTAGTCATTTTTAATTGGTAAAACTATTATGGTTGTTGCACCATAATGAATATTGGATTCATTAGATCGTAATTTAAATTACGCATTTACCCGTGAAGCTATAATTACATTTACTAAGCAGCCTTTTTTATAACTGGGTTCTATCAAGATAATATTAATTTACAATATATCGACTGTGTACAGAAAAAAGGACGTAATCCTCAATTTTTCATAATAACTTTTAATCGATAATCACAATGCTTACAACTTAATACACGTCCTATTAAAATGATATGAATTAAAAATGTGTCTAAATTCCGCTTTTCAGTTTGAAAACGTATATTTTTTTAAATGAGTTACCTTAAAAAAGGCTTCAACATTTCTATTTTAATGGTGTTTCTTAAATAAATTAATAAATAATAACATATTGACTAACTAAGATACCTATGTTTGTATTCATGCACGTCAAGATTGTACCTCCTGTAAAATTTATTATATGTGGGTTACGTCCTTTTTCCTTTGTACAGTCGAATGTAAAAAAATTTTAAGTGTGTTTTTGAAAAATAATGTTTTCTATTAGAATTTTTGTCTTTTTGTTATTTTATTTTGTCTTCTTAATATCGTCGCTTAAGGGTTGGTTTATCGAATATCCACGTTGTGTGATTTGAAAAACAAAACGTATTTTCAATTAATTCAATAGTTTATACAATATTATATACTGTAATTCTACTCATCCATAATACATCATTGATACGGCTTTAAAAAATGGTTCACATACATTCGTGAGTTTACTTAAACGTATTTAAATGAAATTTGTGTATCACCTTCTAAATATTTGACGGTCAGTCTATTCGATAAACCAATCCTAAAGCAACGATATGGTTGGTATCGAATAAAGCTTTTTTTCCGCTAAAACCATTTTCATTATTATTGTTATTATTATCATTTCAAAATTTTAGTCAGCCTTTGAAATCAACAACAATATCCGCTTTGAGACTAAATTAATAAATATTAATATACTTGTATGCCGAAGAATATTAATTTATAAACATTTACCGCATAAACCTGACAAGTGACTTCTGTAATATAAAATCTCTATTATTTTCATTCAAGGTCTTTGTAAGCTAATTAGTTTTGTATCGGAAAAATACTTGATATCGAAATAATTTTATATGGAAAATATAAACATATATTAATACAGTTTTATCATATCAGCGAGTATATTTTTAAACGAGCAATAAACTAGTTTTGTTATTTGGATTTGCTTGGGTTAATTCAAACTCGTATTATATTGGACTTAGTTTGAGTCATCTTGTTATTACAAATTGAATAAATTATACAATAGTTTCAATCTCTTTTTGACCACTTGTGATAATTTTCAAAGGGCAAAGTAGCACAATTGACTTAAAAATAGCTTTAAATTTAGAATGTGTGTGAATAAATACAACGAATACCAATAAAACAAATCATAAATTGAATTCTAGTTATACATCGTGCAGTAAGTAGGGAACTATTCATGTTTACCCTTCTGAAATCCAGCCCTTTTCCTGGCCGAAGGTCTTGAGGCTTTGTTCTGAGAGGAACTCCACCGCAGCCCTCCATCTCTTGGTATGGCAATGCCACGTCTCTTGCTCACTTAAGACAGCAAGACAGATGGTGGACCTATCCTAAGGGTTTTATGGATTGAGAATCTCCAAACAAGTTTACGCCGAACGAAAGTTTGTATCGAACTTTAAATCTATTCTTTAAAAATGTCAACGTCACACATATCTATCGCTTAGAGCAGGTGTCGGCAATCTATGACCTGTGACCATTTGATAATTTTAAATAACCCACTTAAGCACCTCAAACTTTAATTAGAATTTCAATTTTTAATTTTTATATTCAAAGTTTAAAAGCATATTGAAAGTATTTTTTTTAAAATAAAAGTTATGTTATCATTTACTTAAATACTTTTTTTAAATTAAAACACTACTGACTCGAAACGTCTTTTTATTAGTTATAATACATTTTGGTTGATTTTGCCCAGCAGCCAAAAAGTTTGCCGATACTTGACTTAGAAGAAATGACATTGGATTCCTAAATTACAGGTTATCTTTTTTTTAATTCCGTAGAATGTAATGTTTAAATTACTTAATCTATAAAGTCTTAAATAGATTTTTTTGAAGCTTTCTTTACAAAGCATCGTTAGTTTTCTTTTTATTGTTTCTGTAAATATATTGTGCTTTTTCTAAAAATTAATTTCAATTGCAAATATACACCACTTTATGGGTTTATCAAATAGTTAGAAGCTTATACACGTAAAAATAACGTAAAGACATTGCTTAGTTATTGACCGTCTTTTTGCAAAATAGCTGACAGCTATAAGTATCAAAATATATATAATTAGCACAGAAAAAATAATTAGTGGTGGCCTAATATCCAATAAAATTAAAAAATATTAAAGTAACTCACTAAAATTTTTAAATATATCAACGCTTAGAATTCGTCAGAGTCCAAACTTTTATCTTTCAATCACCACAATGATTAGTGTAAAATGATATTCAGGTAAGATATTTTTTTCAATTGTACAATTCCACTCTAAAAAAGAACCAAATAAATATTGTCAACGCAGACTTATCTTGCCATTCTTCATTTCTTCATTTTTTAATGTTTATCCAGCTGTAATATTCGAACCCGCAACATCCAAAGATCCTTTAATATCAAGTAATTTCTTCTTACGATGTTCGCTCACAAGTAAAATATATTGATCTACACAGTGTAAAGATATCCACTCCGAAAGTGGATTACATGGATCTCCGCAATATGAAGACGTCTCGACAGATTATTTTCGCGAGAATTGTTTGTTATACAATTAATAAATCCAATCGGCATCCAGTCCTGCATATTTTGGATTTTAAATCCGACAGAAGAACCCGCCTTCCCCAAATAGCTAGGCGCTCATGCTATCAACTACGCTACCGGGAAGACAATATATATATAATATAATTAAAATTCAAATTAAAAATTGGTAGCCTGCATACGAGAAAAAGTGTTTTTTTGTATAAAAGAACTATTTTTTCATACCATGTTTGCTCCGAAAGTTGAGCATATGGACCTACACAGTGTGAAGATATCCATGCTGAAAGTGGAGTATATGGATCTCCACAATGTGAAGACCTCTTGACAGATGATTTTACAGACAATTGTTTAACCAAATGGGCATCCGGTCCTCCATTTTTGGATTACAAAAAATCTGACCAATATCCTTGGATTGCTAGGCGCGTTCGCTAGCCTCTAGGCCACTGGAGAGACAAAGACAGTAATTTCATTTAAAAAATAATATAACTTTTATAAATACAGTTTTCCCTCCTATCGTCGTGTACTATAAGCAAAACAATTGTTATATTTATATTTTGGCGACGAATTGCATAAAGTCAGTACTCAAGGCAGGTCAGAGAAATTGTAACAATGCTTTGGAACTTTTTATGTAAGCAAACAACAGAACTGGGCCGTGGTACTGCTTTAAACTTTAATACAAACAGTTTTTCTTTGTTTCGTCTCTGTTTCAATTTTGTTTTTGTTAGGGCGAATATCAAAAAATATTTTACCCTTAGGAATCAAACATATTTTATTTATTTGTATTAAGCCGATATCTAAATAATAAAATTACAAGTCTTTTTTTAAATGTTTGCCTTGAAAGTGTAGCACATCGTCGTCAATATTACAGGAACACGTATCTTGATTTTTGATTTAAGTCACTTTGTAAATTAAAGTTTTATTTTTTGTAATCTGTATCATTGGCACATTTTTGCATTAACACATAACTTAAACACGTCTTATAAACGAATGTGTTAGTTTAAAAATGTTATATAATGAAAGAGATTGCAAAAAATAAGACAACACTTTACAAAGTGATTTAAAGCAAACAATCAAGATACGTATTTCAGCGATATTGGTGACAATATGTAATATACACACATCAACATTGTCAATATTTGACTATCTTTACAAGAATTAGTTGCAAATTTACATTACATATTACAAATTAGATACTAGTCTTTTTTTTAATCTACAGAAGTGAGGCTCGAATTTGCAACCACAAACACGCTTACATCTCGATCATCGTGTAAATATCGACTGTAGAAAGAAAAAATGAAGTAACCCTAAATTTTTCAAAATAGCTTTTATCGACAATCACAATGAATACAACTTGATACACGTTCTATCAAAAGGGTGTAAGCTTAAAATGCCGATTTAGCGTCTTAATTTGGCTTTTGAGTTTTAAAAATTTCCGATTTGGAAAAATGGCCTTCACCTAATCAATTTAACTGGTTTCCTTAAATTTTTTTTTTTAATTCATTTCATACTAGGTAGATAAACCATCGATTTTAGTTTTCATATACTTCAAAGCTATGTCTATGTGATGTTTTCACTTTGGCGTAAAACAATCAAAGAGACGTTTTTTGTGCCTCTTGTAAAATTTGTTCTATGTGGGTTACGTCTTATTTCCTTTCAACAGTCGATATTATGAAAACTATTGCAAAGAAATGAGATTTTAACCATAATTCAGTAAAATTATCTAATCACCACAAATTATTTTGTAAATTACATAACAATATTTATTACTACATACACAATAAATCTAATGTAAGAATACACAATAAATGCACATAGGATAATATTATTAAATTTGCTCAACCCATTGCTAAATCTTTAGATTTTTTTAAAATCCCACAGCTTAAGGATTCAAATCTAGAATTCCCGACTACGATGTACTCACGCTAATTTCTCGGCTCCGGAGTGGAGAAATCTTCAATTTATTTTATTATTCTTTTGACAAAATACGATTATAAAAACTATCCAGTTTTTATGCGAATATTTTTATGTAAAAGAAATAAATACTTAGATACATCAAATAAAAAAAGTACTTTGGCCACGTAAGTTTCAGCTTAATTATTTCAAATATATCATTCAAAAGCTCCTTATAAAGCTTTCTATAAGAGGGTATTAGGCACACTCAACTTTTGTCATAAATAATTTAATAATAAAGCTAAAGTGGTTGCTTATTTATTCTCTATTAACTTTTTTGTTTTAATATTTCTGCTCGAGCTTTACAGAATTACGCGACGCAAAGATTTATGCTGACTGATTATTTTTCATGACTTAGTTATCAGCCAATCTTTAAGCTCAAAAACGGTGCATAAATACAAATGGTAACAGAGCTTTAACTGTCTGATGCCAACTCCAACTAACCATATATAGCGTATAAATCATAGTAAAGTTTAATTATCTTTAATAATAAAGGAGTCAGAAAATTGATTATTCACTCAGTTGTTTTTCATCACTCCACAAATTTCGTTATTAAAAATGGTTAGTCATTCATCATTTATAAATCATTTGAAATATAGATACATTTTAAAGCTTTTTTGTACCGTTTTCAGTAATACAAGTGCTTTATTTATTATCTGAAAATACAGGATTGGATGACAACTAATCCTCATAAAAAACACTATCAAGATATGTTTACGCACTTTGGAAATCCATATACTCTATTTCTAGAATTCACAGCTTTACACTATGCAGATCTATATGCTCCACCTTCACAACGTCCGTGGTAACCCGTCTGGCATCCAAGAAATGCGGGTTTAAATTATCACATCTCCTTGATTTTTAAAAAATCTGAAAAATAGGGCTGAGCAATTATCTGACAAAAATCTGTCAGGGCATGTCTTTACATTTCAAAGATCCTCTACTTTTGTAGCAGTCATCTACAAGCTGTGATTTATATTCTTCGTTTTCGGGTGCATAGAGTACCTTCACAATGTGGAGAAATATTTTGACATATTTTTTTACTCTCCTATTACGAGGTGCATACGTTAGCCGACCTCTTGACTACAACGGATGTATCATAAATAAATCAAATAAATTAGTGGTTATTTAATATCATGTTTATAATATCACTGTTTCATTTTGTAAAGATTTCTTTCACACGCGTTGTTTCGAAAGTGATATTATTCAGGATTTTGTTTACGTGTTGAAGGAAAATCTCGATTAGAATAAATAAAACCATCAAAACCTTTTTTGGGACCTCCTCGAGGATTTTCTCAAACGAGTTTTTAAAAATTCAAATAACAATTTGGATTGATTTTGTTTTATAACGATGTTATCTCGATTTACCTTTTTCTTTTAAATACTGACACCCGATTTTGAAGGCTCAAGTGCGCTAGACCGTATTACAGTAAAAACCCAATTTTAAAAATTCAAATAAAAGATATCAATTTCAAACGAATTGACAAATATGCCAGAACCAATTTAGTAAAACGTCAACTTTGCAAACGTGGCTTGTTCAATTAAATGAAAATTATTTCAATATTTGGTATCCAAGATGATAAGCATTTTAATTTTTTTTTTATCTTGCTTGATCCCAAAATACATTATGGATTTAAATCGTGTGAAGATAGTATATTCGGTAGAGTGCGCGTCTAGCAATCCGGAGAGTGCGGGTTTGATTCCCCATCTGTTGGATTTTAAATATCCTAAAATACAAGACAGGATGCGCATTGGGCTGGGCAATTGTCTAATAAACAATTCTTGTGAAATATAATCTGTCAAGACATCTGCACATTGCGAAGATCCATATACTCTACTTTCGGAATGGATATTTTCACACTGTGTTGATCCATATGCTCCACTGGAAGCAAACACGGTATAAGAAAAAGAAGATATCCACTCTGAATGTGGAGTATATGGATCTCAACAATGTAAAAAAATATCTTGACACAATATTTTTTACCATTATATTATTTGTCAGATAATTGGTGAATTCAACAGACATATATTCCTGCCCTCGGATTTTTCAAAATTCGGCACATGTTGGAATCGAACCCGCATTCTCCGAATTCCCAGAAGTAGTTTCAGTTTTATAGCTTATATGGTACTATATAAATGTACATTTTAACTGTATAAGCTCGAAAATTAAAGCATACGGCTTACTCGGTAGAGGTTAGCATGCGCGCTTCGGAGCTTAATATTTCTGGTTCAATGCTCATAGCTGCTAGATTTTAAATATTCAAAGATGCAGAACTGGATAACCAATAGTTTGACCAATAAGCTCAAATGCGCTTATCTAATATGTTGAAATCTTCACGCTATTCAGATGCAGTATTTATTTAATTTAATTTAATATCTTTGTATATATTCAAATGGGAAGCACATAAATTTACAAAATGTAAAGATGTTCATTGCAAAAATAAATGACAAGGGTCGCCATGAAAACTGTTATTCAGCAAATCGTGTAACCCATTAAGCACCCAGATCCACATAGCTGTATTTAAAAAAAAATCAGTTGATGTTATATTCAAACCTGCAATCTCTGGCTTTAAAATGTGCATGCTGGTGTGTTTTTAAAAATAGGCACATGAAAAAAATAGTCTAGTAAAATTTCATGATTTCAATTTCACTACGACTCAGTAATATTTTTCCAATAGAGGTTTTGTGCTTTTTTAGTGTTATGTGTATTTACTTACTTAAACTTAAATAAAATACAGATAAAATCTAAGCAGTGTGAAATTACTTAATTATATGTATATGCATACCATGTTCGCTCCCAACGTGGAGCATATGGATCTACACAGTGCAAAGATATCCACTCCGAAAGAGGAGTATATGGATTTCTGCAATGAGAAGACGTCTTGACAGATTATTTTTTACGAAAATTGTTTGTCTGACAATTACACAACCCAATAGGCATCCAGTCCTGCATTTTTGGATTTTTTTAAATCCGATGAATGGAGAATCAAACCCGTATTCCCCGGATTGCTACACGCGCACACTACCAGCTACGCTACCAGCGAGATTAATTAAATTATTCGTATTTAATATTTAAGTATAATCACTTTTAATTAGTGATTATTGGTAAACAAATCAGTTTCTTTTTTCTATATTTCTATATTTTTTTTATAAAACACATAATATACATCCACACATCATATTTATATATTTTATCCTAAATAATTTAGACTTTAAAGTCAATTTCCATCAAGCACCATCAGTCAAAAATATTAATTATGTGTAATTATATGACTTTATCTATTCTGAGAAATATAACTTTTTCAATTTTTGCAGCAATAGGAACAAAATAGAGTTTTCCACAGATCTTCATTTTCACAGATTTCAGCCAATGGTTCAATGAGTAAGTTATATAGTTCTGTAGTTTTAATTTTTTCATTGCACTGTAGAATTCAAGCACATTAATGGCCTTTTGTGTAAAATTATGGACGATTAGCTTTTGACACTAAGCTATTTGAACAAAGAAATGAAAGACTGAAATAAAAAGCTTATAAAAGCTAAGAAAGCTATCTTTTGTATTTTATCGACAAGTGAATATTAGCTTTTATAAATTAAACGTAATTGATTGAAATTTACGAGCAGCCATTTATATTATCTTAGGCCTGTTTATAACATAAAAAAAGGTTATCGCGAAAAAAGATTATCCTGGAGTGATCTACGATTTTATGTTAAATCCACGGTGGGAGAAAGTGTGTAATAAAAGCTCGAAGTTCCATTGAAAAAAAACCGTAGATATTGAAAATGGTCCTTCTATTTATTTATTTTGGGCTTTATGTTCGATTTCGCATGCCGTTAAGAGGCTCTGGGGTCTGATTTAAAACCAACCTATCGACCCAATAGAATGAAAATAAACGGATATTTGTCAGGGGTGTGGGAAGCTTCTGATTGTGATGCGAAACCTAATATCATTGTTTCTATTTCTGTTATAAGATTGTCGCCATGACCGTATTACGAAATCAAGTGTCTAGTTTCAAGAAAATAATAAAGGTATCACGATTACAGCCCTAAAGAATATTACACAAGAGTGCTATTTTGTTCGTAATGATACCTTCTCCATAAAAACTCACAATAAAGCAACCCCTAAAAAAGGACACAAATAAAAAATAAGAGAATATAATCAAAACCAAATGTTATATAAACAGATTTCTGGTAAATACAATAATTTATTTTACATATGTTGTAACATTACAAATTCAATACATTTACAACACGACATAAATATGATTACAACAAAAATATAAAAATAACACATCATAAAACAATTAATACTAATTTAAGACTATAAATAATAAGTTACAATAGGATTTATTGGTAGTGTGTTATATGTTCGCTCACCGCCCACAT
>JAGVSQ010005009.1:0-18371 GCA_022683975.1 Rhyacophila evoluta | reverse complement strand
TTAAATTATAATTTTGTATCATTACCAAATTTGTATATAATGTTAATCCATAAGTAAATCGCAAGGCATCTCATTATATCTTAACATCATCGCGTTGTCGGAGTCCGATCTTCCACTGCTCCATCAATCCAGCGAATTCTTGGCGCGTCGATTTTTCCTATCTACCTTCACACCACTTTCTTCTTCAGCCATGCTGTGCACGTAATGTGACCAACGCAGACTTCTTTAATATTGTAATGTTGATTTATAAGTTATTTCAACACTCTTGAGTAACTAGCATTCTAGTCTTGGATAATTAAGATTAATTCCCAGGACATTCCCATCGCATAAAATAAATCACCTCTCAATATTAGAGCTCCGGGATACGTCTGATTAAGACCGGATGTAAGGAGAGGACGGGTGGATGATAGACAAAATTAGTAGTCTATTATGAATAATATATGAAAATATATTTAATTGTAAATCTTTACATTGTGTATATCTATACATTCTATTTTTATTATAGTGGATATCTGTATGCTATGGAGCACCTAATTTCAGAGCGGATATGACAAAAAACGGTAATAATATATTTTATATAAATATTTATTTTCCTTTTTTTTATTTGACAACATAATTTAAAATAACGGAGTTGGGTATCTCCGATCATAGATTACTCGATCATGCTATTGCATAATAGCTTACAAATTATTCAGAAATGTTGTATGCTAATCTATTTTTTTATTCCAAGTAATCAATCGGAATATGTTGTGTTTAATTCCTGAGATTTATTCGCCATAGCAATTTTAAGTCCATTATTCTTGACCAGCTCAACACTCCGTTATTTTGGTCTGGTAAAACTGGTTTTATCGGTTTTTTATAATATAACTAAATCGTTTTTTTCGCACTGGCATATTTCACATTTAAAATTCGCTTGCGATGAAGTCTTAACTCGATACATGCTCATAATTTGAAAGATAATAATAATCGTCTATCGGTGCATTTATTTCATTTTGAACTGAACAAATTCCACCATTATTAAATTCGTTCTCATGACGTCGTCCCGTGATTTTTACTCACCTCTGAATTCATATGCAAACACTTTAGTTCCGCATATGAAGGATGTAAACCCGCACAATTTTATAGATTTTCGCGAAAACGCTCAACCCATCGTATGCATTTTTATTTCTACTCAACTATGAGATTTCAACTCGCGACCGTCGATTCAGCCGACGAAAATTTTCCTGAAAATAAGCCCTACCATGATTTTAAAGGACAGTTTTAATAGTATTTAATACCTGCTCCGGAAATAAGATCTAGTGAAAAATACGATATGAACTCTGTTATTATAGCACTTAATGTAATCTATGTACTATTAAATAAAGAAAAAAATAGGTTTCTACAATTATTTCCTTTCGCATGAAAACATAAGATTTTTTTGTCTTTTTGGACTTTTCACATGATTTGAATTTAGAAAATATTTTTATGGGACACTCGGGAGCCATCACCGTAGCTCAAGGGACAGTAAAGAAGTGTTAAAAGGGACGGCATTTTAAATTTTCATCCAGGAAAAAGTACTCTCACCACTCCATTCTTATTGTTTTTTCTTTGATAACTTACTAAATTTATATCAGATTACATAAATAAAATACCAGTTTTAGTTTTCGTGCACTTCAAGGTTGTGTCTATTTAATATTTTGTCTTGGGTCCAATATCGTTAAAAGACTTTTTTGTGCCACCTATAAAAAATCTGTATGGGTTACGTCCTTTTTATAAGCTTTTATTTATTCTGTCTACAGTTGATATAGAGATACAATTAAATACTAAAATTTATCAAAAAAGCATTCTGTCAGTTCCATCAAATGTCTGGCTTTAGGTTATATCATGTAAAATTTTCTCAAATATGTACCAAATATTTATATTATTCATTTACACATTAAAATTGTATTTAATGGGATACAACAAATCTGTGGGCTTGGAAAACACTGATGTGTTCAAACGTAATATTTAATTATGTGAATATTTGAAATAACGAATGAATGCATATGAATGCAATAGTTCCTTTGACGGTGTACGAATGCAGAAGTACATCTCAAGCTGCCATGCATTATCAATTATCTATTAAACTATTTACATAGATGTAATTTTTCAAATGAATCATATAAAATCAAATGCGGCCACGTTTGAAAAATATTTGCATCTATTGAATATCATGCGTAATTTGTATTAAATCATCAAGTATAAATTGCTGGCTTCATATATTATGATTAGTATTTTTCGTGACACGTGTTTCATCCTCTAGGTTCTAGGGGGTATTTCCCTATAAACGAATCAACATATAAATCCCTATAACTAAGTAGAATACAATTGAATAACCATTGAATAATATTTATTTCTTCTTCTTCTTCTTCTGAATAATAAACATCAACTTTAATTCTACAAGTTTGTTTTGTCTATAGCTATTTTTGGCTCTTACACAATTGTCAATATTTAAACACTACACCAAATGATGAATCTCTGACAACTGTTTTAATTAAATTTGCATATCATTAATTTCATTCAAAATCCATGTATCATTCGTACACATAGTTTTCCAACCGATATTCGCCTTTCGAAAAATTCAGATCCATAAATCCAGGAATACTGTCGATATTAGTAAACTAAAGCATTACCATAGAAATTCATATGCTTTCGCCTCCAAACAATAATAGCAATGTGTAACGCAGGGTTTCCCAAAATTTTCCTGCGATGCAACACTTCGTAAACTCTGAAGTCGTAACGGAACAATTGCGTATGTTGTATGGTTACTACTAATAACACAAAAAAATCATTTTTATTTAATCAACACTATTGTAGTCACCGAATACACCGTTTTTGTCAATTTAGAGCATTAATCGGTTATACATGCTTGATTATTTTGTAGCAATCGCAGGAAATAAAATAATTCTAGACTTACGCGTGACACTGGCTTGGGAAACCCACACAGACACACATCACAGATTCCAAATATAATAAATCATTTGCACTATTTAAAATATCGTCGTTAATATTGCAAGAACACAACATTGTTTTACTAGCAAATATGATTATAAAATGTGTAATATGCGTTAATATAAAAAATTGCTAGTGATATAAGAGATTGCAAAAAATAAAACTATGTTTTACAAAATTACTCTTACTAAAAAATCGAGTTATCTGTTCTTTCAATATTGGCGACGATATTATAAAGTTGTAAATTTGATTGTATGCAACTCAACTGGGCATTGGGTAACTACGATAATTATATTGACAACACTTATCCGCCAATAAATTATATATGTGGTAAAAATAAGGAAATCGTCATGTCACTGAATCAATGCGTGAAGTTGCATTTAAATCTATTACTGCAAAATGCAATAATTACGTGAATATGACGCAATGCACCTTTGAAGGTTCGCCGCTAGTTTATGATAAATCCACTTGAGGGTATTAAAACTGTGAGTCAGAATAATTTTGATTTTCTGACTTACTCCATTTACAATTTAAATCAGTGATTGTTAAAGTGTGATATACAGCCTCGTTGAAGACTTTTGAAGTATTTATAAAGACACTACCATTGACTTTGAACGACCTTTTAAAATTTTGACGGATGAGTTAGCTAACATTTAAAGTTTTGTTTGTATTATTTTGAATGTTCGTAAGTTAGTAAATGATTAAAAATGTTTTAAAATGTCTGCCTTCGAGTTGCCATTACTTACAAACACAAAAATAGTTGACCATACTAAAATAATTATATTTCGTTCTCTCTATTAGATCGAATTTAATAATATATAGAATTTTGAAACGTTAATAATTTTGTTTCTCCGGTATCGAAGAGGTTAGCGTACGTACCTAGCAATCCGGGGAATGCGGATTCAATTCCTACACACCCCGGTTTCCGGATTTGTTGGGTTAACTAATGTCTGACCAGCAAATCTCGTTAAAAAATGATCTGTCAAAAAATTTCTTCGTATTGTCGAGATCCATATACTCGACTTTTGGATTGGACATTTTCAAACTCTGTAGATGTTCAATATATATATACCTGGTAAAACTGGTTCAATATATATATACATATTATAATTAATTGTTGATTAAAATTAACATTTACATGATCATTATACATAAATTCTGAATACGTTTAGTTACATAATATCTTATACAAATTTGTCTTAAACCACATATGTGCAAGCCTCGGCCCGCGGGCTATATCCGGTCCACGGCGTCTTTTTATTCGGACCAAATATTATATGCTGGCGAAAATAATTTTCAAGAAAAATCATTCGTCTCTTCATTTGCAATTAATCGTAACTAACGAACGAAAACCTCGAAAATTCCATGGCATTGTCCTTATGAAATACAAAATTAAATATCGATAGCCTGTATTCCAAGTACGAACCCAATCTTCATACCAACCTGTTAAAGAACTATTTTATAAATAAGTAAAATACCAAATAATAATTTATTATATTTTATTTAATAACTTGGTCCGGCTCTTGACTCGGAGACAGGCTGATAATTTTGCTATCTAAACTAAAAAGTTTGCCCATACTTGTCTCAAACCTAAAAAGCATAATATTTATCAGCAATTAAATAAATTAAATTGAATTTGACGTAATTGAATGAAAAACGGATCAATCTCTAAAAATCAACATTGAATTTATATTTAAATTCAGTGCTCCCCAAACTGTGGGTACCGTATTTGAATACCGTATTTTTTCTGCGGGGCAGCGTGTATTTTTCCAGAAATGTAATTTGAAATTTTTCACTCGCCGAATGTTATTTGGAATTTCCTTTTTAACATCAGCATTTTTGATATATTTGATGGAAGTGCGTTGTTGTTTGCTGATTTAGGGGACCGTGGCTTAAAAAGTTTTGGAAGCACTAATTTAATTTAAGATAGTTCCAATGTTTTGAGTGATTCGCCAACAACTAGTGTCGTCAAAATATCGATAATAATACGATTCTTCACCTTGCGAATATGCCCCATAAGATTTGATGTAGCATTTTTTTCATCCGGCCTGGCCACGACATCTCAGTGTGTCGTCGCTTTTCTACGTGCGTGATTTTCGAGGAATCGAGTTCATTCCCTACGTTTAACATTCATTATTTGCTGTTTATTATTTACATTGCATTTCAACGAATTTATGCCGCGGCTCGCTGTATATGTAACACACGGTAGCGCCTATTTAATACAGTTCGTAGCTAATAAAAATCAGTTCGTTGATCTTGTTCCTAAGAAACACCTACCAACTAATTAAAATTATTAAATCAGTCGAATATTTTAACCGAAATTTATGAAAATTAATACAAATTTATTTCGTATTATTTTAATTATTTACAAATTAACATGTAACGTTAATTTAAAAGCTGTTGTAAAAAGAAACGTATACAAATCACTTTATTTACAAGAAACCGAAATAAAATTACAACAATGTAAAATTGAATAGCAAATTAGTATTATATAATTTTCCTAAAACAATATATTTTCTTGTGAGTGCGTTGCGAAAATTAAGTTTTATTGTGGTTTGTTTTACTCTACGAGCATATACATACATATACGATGTGTTTTCTTTCTGATACTTTTTGTGAAAATTTTGAATAAACAGTTTTTAACAATTTTTATATTATGACGGGGTATTTCCAAAATGAACTTATTCCACTATGCTAAAATGTAAGGGAGAAGATTTTGAACACGTTTGGTATATAACAACCATTTAGCATGTACTCGTAAACTAGTACAAAAAAACAATTTTTAAAATATTGAAAACAATAATACACATTCAAAAACTTCTAATGTGGTTATGTTATGCAGCAAATACGTGTTTAAAATGTTCTCTTTGAAATTTTGATATAATGGATTAAGTTCACTTAATCACACAGGAAATACCCCCCTAATGTGTACTACTAACAATTTAGAAATGTCTTTTTTAACTTACTAAAGTCGAATTTAATATTACCTAGGCTGTGAACTCTTCCACCGCATCTGGGCGACTGTGATAGTAGGTAGATATTAACATTTATTACAATATTATAGAATTATATACAATATTAACGTTTTCACTTGGGTATTGATTATATTGCACACAAATAATTATTTTATCAGTAAACTAAACAATAACAACTGTTTAGAAAACGGTACCAGAAATATTTTAAATATTATCAAGCATAAAACGTACCTATTAATTAGCAGCCCATAATATTTGAATATTGTATTATTTTTATAAATATTTATTGTTATTAACACCAAGTAGGTCACTTTCTATGCAAAATATCCACCATAAAAGATTCAAAAAACACGGAATATATTACGTGTATTGTATGTGTAATATCAAATGAATTATATGATAAAACAGTTTCTTGGATAATAAGTTGTATTAATATTATACACTACACTAATGAGTATTCACCATAAACAACTGGACAAATAATCGAAAGCCAGTAGTTAAATTTGTATTGTTAATCTTGACATTTATTTGGATACCGTCATATTACTTGTACCGTTATAATACACGTAATTACATATCTTTTGTTATATTTCATAATATACTAGATAAATAGGGAGGATAAACTATATATTATGCATGTAGTTTGCGTTCACATTCCCCGAAAAGGGCACAAATTCATACAAAAATGCATCCGTTAGCTTGCGTAAAATATCTGAAACACTTTTATATGGTTAATATGAATATTTTAAAGTTTTTTCTTCTGTGAATTGAATTTTGTATGTTTTGAAAAACCTAAGCTTCTGTCTTGAAAAAGCTGTGGATATTCTTTGTAGGGACTGAAAACAATAGTATCAATATTGTGTTTTTATTGCGATTTTATCAATTTTCCTCCACGACCTTTTCCGTGTCCGCTGCGAAATTGAATCATACGGATTTCCGCAATGTAGAGACTTGTTTTGATAGATTTTTTTCATGACAATTATTTGTTAAACAATTTTTTAAGGGCTTGTTCAGACGGGACGGAATCCGCGTGTTTACAATCGCGCGGCTTCAGCCGCATGTAAATCGAAGTTGTTCAGACAAGGCAGGTTACCATGCGAATGTGTAGAAAAAGAACCGGAGAGATCTCTTCCAAATATATGGAAGCCGAAGAAGAGGCAATGTACTTGTGGCTGCATTACAAAAAAATATATTTTTTAATGCATTTTCTTCTCCAAATATCTCCACTAATTCCTGCTAAGCTCAATTCTTTTTAACAGTGGGATATATAATGCATTTCTGCATCTTCAGTTTTTTTTAAAGCCCCCCAGATATGTGAATCAAACCCCCGTTCCCCGGATGTAAAGCGCGTACGTTAACCTTCTAGCTTCCGATGAGACAAATTATTTTATCAAGTATATAAGATATTAATATATTTGAACGAGACTCCCGCATTGCAAGCTTTCGATAAATAGTATGAAATTTAAAAATCCGAGTAAGACTGTAAAAATGTGCTCTATCATAAATGGAATGGCATAGAACAGACGCGGAAAACAATGAGTGGTCATTTGGATTGTTGGAAATTGGCGCAAAGACTATGTTAGGACACAATGTGGGAGTGAAGGGGCTGCCGTATGATACGGCCCGTATTGGTCAACGCTGCTTTTTATCCGCCGCAGATAAGATAACAAGACTACTATTCACAATGACTGGAACAATTTAAAACGACTTCAGACTAAAGGACGTATTCTTAAAAATTGACATCGCAAACACATTGTTTAACATTACTGTCCTTTTGGCTGTCACGTTTTTCAAAATAATAGCAAGAAATAATTATACAATAGAGCCTCGATATAACTGACTAATGCGGGTAAGGAGTGCTCGTTAAAGGCGAAAGCTCGTTATGTAAAAATCGGGTTTCTGAACACATTTTTTATTCAAAAAATAAACGGCACACTTTAGTTAAGTTTCACGAAAAGAATCGATTTTTATTTGCACTTGAAGTAAGCTGTTCTTTATTATCAACTGTCGAAAATTACAAATATTTCCAAGACTTCATCCGTTTTTTCACGCTCAGTCGTGATGTGATACCCAGAGTCACATTCAACTAAATTTAACCACTTTAAAACATTTTCTTATGTTCTTCTCCTGCATTGATCTGTATTGTTCTAGAGAAATTAGGAATTTCTAACCATTCAAAATCTATCTCTACATCTTGGCCATCTAAAGTCTTTCAGCCATTTTCCGCTTTCACTTGTAATATGTGTCTATGACTATGTATAGTAACATCGCTTGTATTCATTTTTCATGGGAAAAAAATATTTCACTAAGTTGTCACCCTACAATATAATACATTATATTTATAAATAAGTGTATAAAAATCCATGTTTCAGTACAACAGGAAGACTTATATAACAGGCTCATTTTCGACTTGTATATTATATCACGCAGCAAAAGAAATGTCTGAAGTCAAAAAATAACCCACACAATTACATATAATAACAGATGTATTATAATGAGAAAGAAATAATATGCCTTAAAGTAGTTTTTTTTTTCTTGGAGGCGGTAAAAAAATATCATTGAAAAGGGCTAAGTGAGACCCATAAGTTTGATAATCACTGGTATAGATAGGAGTTGGTTTATTGAAAAGGAATGTTTCGAACTAAACGAACGCCGCTCATCAATTTACGCATGTAGCCCCTGAGGCCACCACCACTTCCCGGGATACTAACATCACCCAATTTTGGAATCCATCCCATCGTATAAATCCATGATTAAGTAAAGTGAGTCAAGTGACGAATAATGAAAAGTGTTTTTTTACAAGATTCCATAGACAACTCTACTGCCCTCATAGGGTGAAACGCAGCTAATGGCAAAAAATCACGAATTAAAATAAGAGGTAATACTATATGAAATTCTGAACATAATTTCATTATAATTTGTTTTAAGTTTGCGTAAATGTTAAGTTTTTCGCAATCAGAACATATAAAAATCAGATTTTTATATGTTAAAACACAGTATGTCATAAGTGTATGCCGTCATTTTGATTCGAAACATTGACAATGCAAAATATGATACACTCTCTTTTCTCAAAATTGAACATTTGCTATTAGCTGCATTTTTACTTATGAAAACGATGTAATACTAAGATAGCTTAATGCGCATTTTTACTTCAAGAAAAAAATACTTTTTCAGTGTGTTTAGATCATTTCACCTCTATGATAATTTAAAATATGTAGATTATCATAACAGGTCTAACTCATTTTTCTTGCAATTTCAGTTGGCTTATTTCACTTCTCGGGGGCTCATATGATCGTCAGCAGTTATGGTACAATTTCCACTATACATCCTGCAGTGTATATAGCCAAATCGATAGTCAAAGCTATCCTAAAGTAATATTTGTGTGACCTGTCGAGAACTGTACACTCAATTAACGCGAATCGGCATTTTCAAGTGTGCAAATAAATATGGCGCCATAAAAACTCGCATCTCATTAACCTTATATTGTAACTTCCGATACTTATTCCGATAGATAAATAAAAAATATTTCGTAGTATAGAATTTTTCACAACGCGTGCTGTATTTATACCGTATATTAATATGTACACTAACATACTTAATATAAGACCGTGTTAAAAAAATTTAAGGTTTTTTTGTTGTAGAAAACACTTGATTATACGTGATTTGTATTTACCATGGTCGTATGTCGTATTTATGTAATAACAAAATATTTCACAAATGTTAACGTATTGAAAATTATAAAGACAATACTTAAACTTTCATTATAGTATATCAATTAACTAACGAATGTTATATACGATATTGAAAAACACGAACTGTTGATAGTAGTGACATAAGTCACTTGAATTGTGTGGTTAACTTCTACTATAATCTAAGATTTCTATCTTAATATTAAATGTACATATCTATATCGACTGTGGAAAGGAAAAAGAACGTAACCCACACAGACCAAATTTTACTAGAGGCACAATAACATATGTCTAATGATTTTGGGACAAAGTCAAAATATTATATTATAGATACAACCATGAAGTGCTGAACTGAGGTGAAAACTAGTGTTTTATCTACTCAATTGAATATTAGTTTAAAAAGTTATTTGAGAAAAATCAACAAAAAAAATGATGCGGTGGAGATCTTTCTTTCTGGTCGCAAATGTGGCAGGCCATCCTTTTTTATACTTAAAGGCTAAATTTAGATACTAATTCGGTATATTTTGCTTACATACTTTGAATAGAACGTGTGTGTATACATTGTGATTATTGAAAAAACCTTTTTAGATAAAACTAAGCGTCGAGTCCTTTTTCCTTTCTACAGTCGATTTATTTATAATTTGAACTAACGGTGTTTTACAATTATCTTGTTATAATGGTTACCTATTTGCTATAGATAATCGGCCTTCGTCTGTACAAAACACTAAGGTCAAGAATGCATTGAAATTACTGCTGTAATTAAATTACTCGAATAATGTTCTTATTAAAATAAATAATACGCCTTCCACAATTTCATACACAAGGAAGTAACGGGTTCAAATACCGAAGTTGCATAATAGAGTCAGTTACCGCTATAGCGAATAACGGAAAAAGAACATATTATGGCGAACTTTCAGTATAACGAAACAAAATGGGTTATCTCGCAAATTTCGTTATAACTCACTGCATTAGACAGATTTACAATAATCATGTTTTCAATCTGTATTTAAATACAGGACATCGATAATCAAACTATATCATCCGTCAATAATTAACTGTCTGTTTAAAACAGTCTTAAAACCTCGAAAAATACAAACTTTTTCAAATAATCTAACCTAACCTCACCTAATGTCCTGGGGTTAATTGATTAATTGACATTTTACCCAACTGACGTGTTAACGTGTTCAATTCTCTGTCTCCCACGTGATTAACACCTCTTACTCGGTGATGAATATAACCAACACTTATATTTTAATTTATTTCTCCATATAACTGTTGGGAAAATTGTACTTTAAAAAATCCTTTTTAAAGCCCTACGACTTCAATAATGTCATTACAAAATTAAAACATTGGTCAATATCAACATAAATAATTATTTAATGTTAAATCTACAACCGGCATACGAGTGTGTGTATGTACTAGGCAGCGTCGATCGACTTTAAAGCTATAAGAATATATTGTTTCATGGCTAATTGCAATAATTCATCCAGCAGACTTTATATTTTCATTTAAAACAAATATTTTTAATCGGACGCTTGCGGTCCAGCTCTGTAGCTTTCGGTACGGTAAGGTGAGAGTTTAGTCAATATGTAAATTTCAGTCTAAATGTTACTCATGCATTATGTTTATAGAGACTTAAATAATGTATTATCAATATGATTAGAAAATTGATAGTAAGTAATCAGTGTAGCGTTTATTGATAAGTATTCTAATCAAAATTCTTAATTGAGAGCGGTGAATTATTTGAATCTTGATTTATTGTGAGATTATAATATATATTACATGTCAATGCACCGAATTAATTTTGATATAATTGTCAAAGATTCCTTAATTGTACTTGAGTGATTTGATTACATCACTTAATTGGTATGAAAGCGTGACACTAAGCTGTCACGATATCAAGAAGCACTTCACGATATCTATTAATTGCTGATATTATTACAAGTGATCACCACAGGAGCAGCAAGTTGATTACACTTGAAATAATATTGATAGACATACATTCGTATTTTTATCAAAATAAATACTATTGCCAAATTAAATGAGTCCGCGCCTGATTACTTTATGATATTTATTTTAATTTCATTATCTTGAAGACACTAAAAATATTTCTGAATAACTAAAGACGAATATGTACTCTCTTATAGATCTGTATTAATCTGATGTTGCCTTTGTCGTCTTTTTCATAACCTTCGGCACTTTTATATCAATCTAGTCCATGACATTACAAGTGACCACAATTATTTGCCCGCATTGTGTGTTGGCTTTGAACTAAACAAACCAATATTTTCCACACAATATAAAAACTATAGCATATATTCACTGACGTGACTCTGCTTGCTTATCCACTCATCACATCTCCACATCTATTGTGTGGGTATTCACCGTAGCGTGATGAACATGAAACACCTTTAAAGTCCCAGAAGTATCACGGGAACGGCTTCCCAATACCTTGATTGGTCTATAGCAGTGTTTGCCAAAATGTACGTCGCGGCTACCACGGGGGGCGCATATCATCTCTGGGAGCCGCGAAATTAATTTTTTTTTTTTTGACTTCTGTAATAATGAAAATGTTTGTTTGCAAAATCATAATCTATCCGATTTAAAAACGACTTCATATAAGTTTCTATAACAAATACAGCACGCTTCCTTCACATAATCACTACTCTCATACTTTTTTCTTATCTATTTTCAATACGGGGATAAAATCGATTTATAATTTGGAAGATTGATAAGACGTGTAGATCAAATAAGTATTGTATGAAAGCATTTTAAATATATGATGATATATCAAATGTACAGTTCTCGTATTTTTTTTTATAAACAGTAAAAATAAATATACATGGCCCAGCCACCTGGCACGATAATATCTGGATAGATATTATATTAGTCGTCCAACCTGTTGACTTGAGCATTGAAACAAGTTACTTGACTACATATTTTATTTTTCCCTGCCGATACACACTCGCATTGACAGCGGCCATAAATTCTCGACATTTGTTCTCATTTATTTAAATATTACATTCAGGTGTTAATATTTAAATCTGCCATGTATCTAGGGAGGTGGCGGCATTTTTTATCAAATAAAACACCATAAATTATGTAATGATTAATTGTATCAATTGACAACATAATATGCATTTTGGATTTTACTCTTAGTTTGTTATATTTTGTCATCTAAAGCTAACAACACACGAACGGTGAACCACAATCATACTACGACAGCAAAATGCAGTATATAATTCTGAATTCTTCTGAAGAATTCTTATTGGTTTCGTACAAATCTCATAAATTATTGACTAGTTATATAAGATTTGTATAGCATGAATATGCACACGAATTGTTCCAGACATTTTTCAATTGTGTTGTGTATGCGGTCCCTGTGTGGATATATTGACAGGCCATATTTTATTATGATCGATATCTTCGATGAAATCGCCTCAGTTATTGATATCTTTCACCTAAGTGAGATTGAGTATAGATTAATATCGTTTTATAAATTTCTAAAATATGATCTATTTAACTCACTAGATGGCATGACTTCAGTTTTTAAATTTATTACTTGTTCATTTTATTAAACTAATTGTTAAACTTTTTAATTTGACTTATCATATGTGTTTACATAATAAATTTATACTCTACTTTGTTAAATATTGTATGTTGCAAACGCCTTGAAATAATAATTTAAAAAAATAGACAGAAAAGGTATAATTATAAAATATACAAATTTAATGAAATTATTTATAGGTAATTAAATTGTTTTTACTATTATAAAAGCTGTCCACACGAGCTATGTAGCTTCATTTTATTATACAAAAAAGTCGCTGTGATTCCACTCTATTTATTATTACATTGTGTATGGTTTTGTGCAGTTCTTGTATTTTTTAACGAAAACTTCCGTTCAAATGAATAACATCTGAAAGCTTATAGTAAAATAAAAGCTGAAAGCTTTTACTCTTCAAAAATTCGTATATAATATTTCTAGGAAACTGCTTTCAAGCCAAAACAGTGAGTCACTACATGAATAATTTGTTGATACTCAGCCAGTATTTCTTTGTTTTCCATAAACTTTGAATGGTATGTGTAGAAACACTAATACGTATTTTAGTGCAACGAGAAAGGGTATAAATATATGATGTATACGATTAATTCGTTTTTCAGCCAATTGCTTAACCCTTTATTTATATATGATTTTTTCAAAATCCAGCAGTTGCGTGATACATATTGATATCGCTCATAGCAAAGCAATACCTCGTACACCACGCAGAAAAAAATACATGTTATGAAAAACTCTATAGCCAATACCAGTCAATCAATATCCGTATGTTTAATACCAATACTATAAAGTATTCATTGATTTCATAGTAACATTAAAAATATATGGAATTCGATCTAGAGTTATTTACGGGGTATTGCTTTGTCATGAACTATATGTATATAGTGTTTTTTGAAACGCAATCATTTCATCAGAATTTTATCAAATATGTTCTAATATTCACAATGAGACTCCGTATGGGTAGCAGCGAAATTACCAGTAGTTCGCAACCCGAGTTTGCAATCGTTCTGATAGGAAACCATCTTTATATTACAGCTGCTTATGTGAATTAATGATCATGAAATTAATATAAACAATACACCGAAGTACACAGTGTGTTTTTACACGATCTCAAAATAACACGGTGCTTCATCTTTGAATCCAGTAAACCCGAAAATTTTAAAAGAAATATTACACAGGCTCTGGATATCTCAAGTGATGAAAGCGTTATCGTACCATATGTGCGTACACGGGCTCGTCTATTGTATTATTCTTTGTAACGATTTTTTTTATAATAATTAAAATCCTAAAAACAATAATGAATTTTATTTTTTATATTTATTGATTTTTATCCAAGGAAACCTATCTATCATTATTTTTTATTTTAATATACTTCTTTATACGCCATTGCGTTGAACGTATCCACCGCGAAAAAAGAGAATTTTGTCGTCGAGAATGTGCGATGATCGAATGAGACTATGGAAGACTCAAATCTATTTCGATATTAATTACAGTGTATCCTGGGTGAGGAGGTTTTTTGTCCTTTCTTCTTTCAACTTTTTTGTCTTTCTGGTGTCGACTACACTTCACGTTGGCTGTGTGATCGATCCGGCTACCCTTCAAATATTCAACAATCTAATATAGAAACAAAAAATACAACTGTATTTATCTATTTCATACCGAGAAATATTTAAAATTTTCCAGTACCGCACATAAAATTAAGCTGGTGTTGTATAAGAAAATCCAAGAATTTGATCGAATTCGACTGTATTATTCAAGGCAAGTCCTAAATCGACTCATTCACGATAAGAATAATTGTATCTCACTGACAAAATGTTAGCTCAAACATTTACACCATTTAAAAATTTTGATATTTAAATTTATTTACAAAGAGTTAAATATTGAATCGAATTTCTCTAACATCACATACCTAATAATTATATGTTTTGATTAATATTAAGTCGTTTGATAAAATATATTGTGACTTTCACATTATTAATTACACAACAAAAAATATTTATTGGTTTTTCCAAGATACGTACAAGTTGTTATATAATAAATTTTGACAACCAGTTATCGGCAACCAATTGGCAGCGGTGCCCACAGCGTAGTCTCAATGCGCAACTATTGCGTTGGGTGCACTGCAAGTCGAAATGCATAGTCCTATAACAAATCGCGCACCATAGTTGTGTTTATTTTATACAAATACTTGACAAAGTGCACCTATTTGCATATAAATTTCATGCTTACGGTAGGTCAATCTCTTTACTCGCTTACAGATTAGGGTTGCCAATGTATTCATAATCAATAATATATTTGACTTTTTCGTCGTTTTCTTATTGAATTTTCGCCCCTCGAAATGCGGTATACCGGCATTCACTTATTTAGCAAGATATAACATACGTCTCCCTTGAAAAAAAATCATAACATACGTTTTACTGGATTTAGATGTATTGCAATATCTAAATCAGTGTTTTTCAATCCATACTCTGCAAATCGATGCCTATCTGCGAAATTGTTAAAAAAAATAACCTGATAATAAGTAAAAGCAATATTGTACATATGCATATTAGCATTGTTCATATAATATATGAACAATGCTACTATGCTATATCTTATATATGGTCGTATATATTATATCTTATATCTTTGGTCGTACTGTCGACCACCTACTTATATACGAAGAATTTTTCAGTTGTGACGGTGATGATACATGAACGGGGAAACCTAATGAATGTTAATATGGTGCTTCATCTTTCGGAAACAATCCTACAGCAATCAATACAGTTATCAAATAGTATATCAAATAAATGGTAACTGATTTCGCACGGACTTTTTTGTAACAAATTTTGCTTTATAAATATTTGAAGACGTCTTATTTTATTAACACTATTTTTGTTTTCTGGTCAATTTCGCGTTATTTTAATGAACTTTATACATATTACAATAATAATTGTTTTTATTTTCACATCACCAGTCTGCAAAATATATATCTCTTATTTGTACCGGTCCGCGGATTAAAAAGGTTGAATAACGTTTACCTACTTTCGAGAAAATTTTTACCCTATGAATAAATTTTATAAATATAAACAAAAAATACAATTCTTATGTGTTTTTGAATGATCAACTGATCATCATTGTAAAATATATTTCCAGTATAAATAATTTATTTAATAATAAGTGCATAAAATAATAAAGTATTTATTATTTTGATTTATTGGCAACCCTGTTCAAAAAGAGCAACACGGGAAAAAAACAAAGCAGTCAGAAGTATGAGCGGTATTCACAAACGCGTCTACAATTAGTTTTTAGTTTATAGTAGAAGCAATCTTAGTCGATAGGGGGCAACATACCCCGCAATAATAATTTATGGACGGATTTATTTATTGGTACTGGTCACACCACGAATACGTTTTGATCTTGTATCATTTTCATATTGGTACCTCTGTAGCATATAAATACACTTATCAAATTACTTGGGCTAATGAACTTGTGCATCAAGTAATACAATTCAACGATGGACTCATCCAGGCTAAATATAAATTGTAAACTCGACTGCTATATTAATTTGTATCACTTAATTTAATTCTGCGCTATCAAGGCGCCGTATGTATTTACCACGGCGCAATTTAATGGATTAAGAATCCGCGTCCACAATTGCTGTAATTTTAGAACTAAAAATTCATTTTATGCTTTATTTACGAGTATAATATATGCAGTCATGTAATTTGCCTACAATGCTGCGCGGGACGTCGGTTCATATTTAAAAACACGCATTAAAAATACACATATCTATTGTGTATTTTTAACACGCACAAAATATTTTTATATATATGTATATATATATTATTTATTTTAAAAAAAACTAAATAAAAAATTAAAAATTTCGGCCAATCATTAAAATGAGTTTTCCGTTAATTCTATTTTTTTGTTAAAATACCTTTATAAATCTGTCCTGTTCCAGAATGTACCTATTTTTTTAATGGATTTTTTAAAAGCTAGACAGCCAATTTATCATGTTTTATTACTACTTTTACAAACTGATATTATTTACATATTTTTTTCCCTTTCTCTATAAATAAGTATAGATCAAGTTTGGGTTATTTAAACAGATATTATTTTTATCAAATTTGAACAGTTCACCACACAAAGAAAAGAAACACACAAATGATAAATATGATATTTTATCGATTATACAATATTATTACATTATATATTATAATTTTCATTAAATGGTAAGCGCATTAAATATATATTAATAAAAAAAAACCATTCCAACATTAACATCATGACGGAAATTACGAGTATAATAATAACAATTATTTACTACAGAACGCAACAGTTGATTTTAACAATATTTATGGTTAAATGATAAAATGGTCTTGAAATTATTTCACTATGTGGTGATTTCTGACAAATAGTTATATTCCTTTTCACGATCTATAATTAAATTAAATGCCTATAATATGTGGATGATATAACATAACCTGATGTTTTTAGTATTTAGAATACATTCATGATTAAACCATTCTTAATATTTAAATAATAGTTTGTCGTCAAGTTACTGGACGGTTGTCGGTTTTTCATAACGGAAAGTTCGTGGACTGAGGTGTCCACGCTAGCACACATTCAGGTGTTCACTCACGTGTTACATTTACATACATATATTATACAATTATTCACGCACATATAAGATTGCACACATTTAATTGCCATTTTTAATGTAATCAATTAACATTTTATTTTGGGTTTTTAATTGCGCAATCAATTTATTTGCGATACGTACAAACGCATTTTGGCAAAATGATTTATTTACCCGCTAGACCCGATTAAATCTTTACAGCTGTGTTTATAAACCAAGGCCGCAAACATTTGTCAGTATACTATTTCGTATTTGGACCCTGAAGCATTTTTTTGTCCATACATTATTTTGTTTTGAATTATTTATTACATTATGGGATTAGCGGTAAAAAATAAATTGGACCACTGACCTGGTTAATTGCCTGCCAAAACTTATTTTATTGAACTATATTTTTATAACGAAATATACAATACATGCGTAACATATATTTTATTTGTCACTACAGTTAAATATCAAAAGAATTTGTTATTGGTGCTAAATGGGGATTTGAAAAGAAATTGATAGTTTATTATATTTATTTTAATTTCAGCACACTTCAGTGCGTGGCAACCTAAGTCTTG
>JAGVSQ010005008.1:0-18371 GCA_022683975.1 Rhyacophila evoluta | reverse complement strand
TAAGCTCACCTCGGCAGAGGGGGAAAACTTAGGATAATCATACTGGGCTATACTTAAACCAATTAAAATCATAAAACCTTTACCTTGAATTAATATTCGTTTCAACTCCCTAACAACTGGCCTATATATTCAAGTATTAAAATAAATTTGTAATTATAATACAAGATACATAGAACTGTTTATAATGAATAAAGAATGAGTTTGAATCTTTCCTAGGCGAAGTCGGTTTATAAAGCTAGTATCATTTGTACGAAAGTATTAAACTATTAATGTTAAAGTTTAAGCAACAACACGAAACCTATTTAAATTGTTGATTCTGTACAAAGAAAACGTTTACACTGATTTATTACGCTAAAGACAGAAGAGCAAACAAGAAGTGAGGATTTATAATTAACGGGCAACACTATTTTAATTAATTTGAACACTATCAAATATTCATTAAAACAGCCGAATAATATTAAAAAACACTTTTTGATGAAAAATTAATTTCTAAAAGCGGATACTTGTAATTATAAAAAAATATTCTGCGTAAAAAACAGAATATTTTTCTCTGAAAATAACAGGTTTAACTCTCACTACCCGGTGGTATTGTGATATAGTAAATATAAAATAGCAATAGCAATAATTTATTTTATTTCTCCAAATATATCGATTGCAAGGTTTTCATACTTTATGCACTTTTCATAAAAACTTACATGATTTCACTCATGTCATTACAAAATAAAAATATTGATCAGTATCAACAGAAACAGTTACTTCGTATCAATTATAAAATGTATATGTTTTATATCAAACTCCGTTGGTATGTGTTTAATAGTAGTGTCTATCACTCATGTGAATGATATGATTGCGTCTCAGAGAGGAAGAGAGGGAAAGTTCAAAGCAGTTGAATCAGTCAGTAAAAGATATCTGCTTGGACATGTTGTGTCTTTTGTTTCTTTTTTATTTTTCAATTTTTTGCCCTTTTTTATGTTATTTTACTTTTAATACACGAAAAAATATTTTTATAGCCAAATACGATAATCCAAGAATAAACATCAAGAGGGGCGGTGAATGTATTATAATTGGATATACACAATATGAAATATTTTATAAGATTGTACAGTATTTGTTTATAAGTGTTATAAATATCTTGGTCTTAATCAACGCTTTTATTTAATCTAAGCGACGGATATATTAAATTTATATATGCTATACAGATAAGCTCAAAATGCTTAAAGTATTGGTTGCCTGATGTTTTGAGATTTATATGCAATTATGCCACAATTTTCCAGGGGTGATGGAGATAAAGTATTATGTATGCGTGGGAGTAAGATCACTAGATGATACCAAAGGCATTCGATAGCTCATTACTCGTATCTGAATATTCTTCGATGGTGATGGATTTATAATAGATCACAATTATACAGCCGTATTGTAGATATATCAAGTAGATTATTATTTATTCTAAGTATTTCACCTTTGCTACTCTACCATATACTAATGTAGCTATTTTGGTTGATAGCTAGTAAAAAATGTAATATAAATTACATTAGGCCATTTCTGCAGAGTAACGGTAATCATCTTTAAATATAAAGTGGAATTTATTTACACATTTACCACAAAATTTGGTCCAGCCGATTGTGAGGAGACTTCATAAAAAAAGCCTTTAAGCTCGCAAAAATATGAACTCATCTGATTAAAAGGTAAATGCCTGGAAGAGAGTCGAGTCTGGACCGGGCGAGGGTTATGTTATGAACACGGCCCTTGCTTACAGGCATGGAAAATACTCATATGAGTGAAAATGTATTGGTAAAATTATAAAGGTACAAATAGAGTAAAGCGAGAAGTGTTTATTGATAGTGCCACATAAAAATAGTTTGTGATTACCTACAAAAACACGTAAAAAAAAACAACTTGAGTTACTTAAAAAAAATATTTTGAATAGCACGAGAGTTTAATAGATTATATTAAATCAAATCGTTTTTAGTATTTGTATATAATAAATTAATAATAAGAGTTTTGATCGTAAATAGTCTTATTTGGGTAAAATTTTTCTTAATGGATGTGTCTATGAGATTCCGATTTTTCCTGCATTTAATTTGTAAATTTACATCTTTAGAACCATTCTAAAACACGTATAATTATTTTGCTGTAATGCATATATCATAAATCGTTGATTTTCGAAAAAACGTCATGCAAGATCTTTCAAAACTTTCTTTTTGCATGCTTTTAAATATTTCTAGTTATAGTTGGATAAATAAAATAGACTCATTCAGGTAGTTCAACCTCTCTTTTACATTTGTAAAAAACATTATTTCGACAACTTTGATACTGTTATAAACTTAGGTTTTCAATAAAGAGTGATTGATATTTCAAACTAAAACCGTAGTAGGTTTCTGTCTGAAAAATAATTCAGTATATAATGCCCCTGATGGCTTAGAGGTAAGCTAACACGTCTTGGAGAAAAACTTGTACAACTTTCAAGATTTTTATTAAATTAAGAAATACATGGGCGATATCCCAACGGATTAAGCAAAAAAAAAACTGTTATAAAAATGCCAAGAAAAGTATACGCATTGTAAGGATTGATTTTTCACCATATCCGCTCTAAAAGTGTAACATATGTGTAAAAATATCCACTGCAAAAATACAATATATGGATCTGCGAATTGTAATATAGATGTATTTTTAAAATAACTCACTGCCGGCCATTGAACAACCAGTTCTGAATTTTAAAAATTATTTAAATATAGGAAAATTTTACACGCGATCTCCGGCTCTAAAACACGGATGCCAGTTGTTTAGGAAATTAACACACTTGCTACATTTTCCCAATGGAAATATGTTTAATATATTATATATACATCTATTTAAAGAACTTATTTATAAAGTACTTTCTTTTTTTTTAAACCATATTCGCTCCCAACGTGGAGCATATGGATCTCCACACTGTGAAGATATCCACTCCGAAAGAGGAGTATATGGATCTCCGCAATGTGAAGACGACTTGACAGATTAAAGTATAGATGATAAAATTTAAATACATAAAAGTTTTAGAACTATTTCTGCAACAATCTATCTAGCACATATGTTGTATGAGTTTCAGGATACTTTACCCTATAACGTGGCTAGTGATAAAAGGAAAAAATACTTCAAAGTATTCAACATGTCACTTTATTTTACCATAACGCTTTACTGTAAATGGAGCTTAATAGTGAAAGTATTAAACACGACCAGTGCATTAGCGCGAAAGTAATCCAATCAAATGAGCTTAAATACACATGGGGTTGATGACGAAAGGTACTTCAGATCAAAACGAAAATGTATTTCATGGGTGCTTAATTTTCAGGATGTTTTTGCAAAGAGAAATATTAGCCGACGTAGAATTGGATGTATCCTAAAAGTTTGAATGTGGTTTATTTTAATGAGAATTATGCTTCATGAGAATTTAATTAAATAAATAAATTAATGAAATACAATTCAAAATATGATTGCTGTCGAATTTTTATTCGAAAAAGTATTTGATATCGACAATCAGACGTGAGACTTTGAAAGAAATGGGTCGTAAAAAAATATGTGAAACGACGTATTTTGAGTTTTAAGCGACTAATTTTGATATTGTGTCATTATATCAAAGATAAATACTGAGCAACAACGATTTAAATGGAAAATTAGATTGTACATTTTTAATATTGTCAGTCGATTACTAGACCATTGTATTTACTTTTTTTATTGGCCATACTTTTTAACAGTCTATCAATGTAGGTTAGATTAACTGAGTTAAAATATTACGAAAAAGTTTCTGAAAACCGTAAATAATGAAGAAACTGCATTTGAAAGAACTCTCCCCAGTAGCCAAGAAAAAAGCCGGTTAAAAAGAGGAGACCAATCTAAAACGCTGGACTGGATGTTGTACTGAACGATTGGCTGACAGTTTCATCTTGTAAAAAAACTGCCATGTCTTCACATTAAAAAGATACAAATACCCTACCTCTACACTTTTAAGATCTATTTGGTCCTCTTTTAGAGCGAACATGATATGCAAAACAAAAATTGATCCAAAAACTTGCAGCCTAGTGATTTACAAATGCACGCGTATACCAACTGGACTACATAGAAAATAAAAGTATTTTAAATCCTTGAATAATTTATGAAATTAATATTTCTGAAAACCAAAAACACAAGTAAAACATTGAAATCATTTATTCAGTATACTAATATATCAACCATCTTCATTACTTAAGGCTCCAGATAATTGGATTTTATGTATTCGCACGAAAATTACGCATAAATTTAATTCTCTCGAAAAGTTACCAAATCCTATACACACGCATATCTTAAGTCGCTTGGATGTTAATAAATTTCTGTTAATATAATATTATTATAATTAACAACACTCTCTCAAGCTTAACAGTTATTAATAAAGAAAGCTGAAATTAAGGCTTCGAATTACAAGTTTGTTCAACTAAATTATTTATTGTGCTTTTATAATATTTTTATTGATTTTCGTCTAGGCATAGCGAGCTTTGTATTGTAAATTTATTAAGAACGCGGAGATAGGGGCGCAGATGGAGTATCCTTGTCACACGACAAGTCATGCAGCGGCACTGGAACTGGCTAAAACACATACTGCGGATGCCTCCAGAAAATCTGAAACCTATCTGTATCTTCTTCTGATCGGTGCAATTCCTGCATTTTAGAAGATCGGCAGTTACCATCTATGGGACGTACTCAGTGGAACTAAGGGGTGCTGACATAACCAATGAGGATGCAATGTGGCAGCCGTTTGCTCGATATAGAGAGTAAATATGGCTAACTAAGAAAAAGTTAATTTTTTTTAACATTACTCATAAAAACACATCATTTTTGAAGAAAGTATTTACATAATTTATATTTCATTTAATTTTGAACCAAAATAAATAAGTGATTTTTTTCATTCAAATTATATTTATGTTAAACTTATGCATGAATAGTTTTCATCGGTTGCTGTTGAAGTGTTTTCAAATAAATTTTGGTCTACAAAGTAAGGCGCCACTTGTAAAAAATTCAGTGAACAATGCCGGAGTACGAACAAAGTGGATATTTGACCAAGATAGTCACGCGAGATACTTTGACTATTTTTAGATTCATTGTGTGTTTTTGCATACAGATATTTTTCATTATAGAGATATTTAAAGAATTCAATGAAAATCTACTGTATATAAATGTGTATTTAGAAGATTTATTTATGTAATATTCGTGAAAATATAGCAAGAAAAAAATACATTTTTTAATAAGGTAAGTTATGTATTGGAATATCGAAAAGGTAAAAACGTGTAGGTAGGGCTAAAAAGTGATCAACACAATAACTGAAATTTAATTTTCTACTGAAATAACTTCACGTTTGCTCTCACACCACGTCTACAAACCCATTACGTTTGAGTATAGCGTGGCTTAATGAACGGCAAGGGCTCTTCAACCGTCCAAAAGTGCCCTAGAAGCAGCTTACCGAAATCTTTGTAGGCCTGCAATATAGTGTGCATGATTGCCATTTTAATTAAGCCTTAAAATATAGAGCTTTACTATTTACATAATATAATGTTCTTACTTGTCAAATTATGGCTAAAAATAAGTATGCTTAATCTTAATGGTAGAAGAAAATGATTCGTCAACTTCGTATTTTAATATCATAAAATAAACTCTTTGTTTATCAAAACTGATATATTGTAATTTGTTATGCCAGTAAGCATTATCGAATCCGATGAATTTGACGAAATTGTTGATGAAAATATCAAGCATTATGTTTAATACACTGTAAAGTATTGAATATGTTTTTTAAATATATAACTCTAAAACATTTGATTATGTTCTGCTTGATGAAATCGAAGCTTTAATTGAAGAGAGTATCAGATACAAATAGCGATTTGATCTAGCTACCAGCATATATTTTTCTAAAAGTATCTGATGCTGAATTTTCAAATTAAAAAAAAACCAGCATATGTGAGAATTGAACCCACACAGTCGAGCTAGATACAAAGGGCACAAGCTAGCCACGCTATCGAGGGAACAAATTAAAGTGCAATATTTATTTTTTATAAAAGATCATTCAAAAATAAATAAGCCTAAATTGATTTTAAATGTTATTCAAACACGAATTTTTTAAAAAATTGGAATATTTAATATTACACTTCCGTCGTTGGTTGTGTTTTAAAGCTCTTTATTTATGCCCAAACTTCGTTTATTCATTATTATTTTGCACCGCTTATTAATAATTAAGCTCTTGTAATGAAATAAACTTCCACAATGTTGCTTTTATCTTCTGAAAGTATCAAACAAAATGCTATTAAGTTTACACTGTGGTTCGCGGAAAAAGAAACGGAGCTTCCTCAAAGCCCACAATAAGAACTTTTAGAGAACTGAAACAAAGAAAATAATAATTGTTCGAAATATTTTTTGAATAAAATATTATTTGGAAAAAAAACTTATTTAAAAAAAAATGTAAAGACATGTCAAATTTTCACAAGTTTTACTTACAAAATATTTAGTTTCCAGGAAAGTATCTTTCAACAAAATAAAAAGATTGATTAAGTTATATTTTGTCGCATAAATAAAACAATTTTCAACTTGCCCACTTGAGAATTACTATAATAAGTATGATTTAAAAGTTTCAGTTTTAATATTAAATATGTATAGACGTTGGGTACACGTATATCAGCTGATAACCAAGACATTACGACCTAAACTTTATTGCAGACCATATTGTATATTATAGTTTATAATCGTAACTAAGGTTGTGTTAGGCTTAAATTCAAATGAATAAGCTAATAAGTGTGTATATATTTTTACAACTTGTGTTTCAAATATCAATGAGTATAAATATATTATATTATTCTACTCACACTTATATCGCCCTACTAAGTGGGAACACAATATTTAGTGTGTAATTTCCTATGTAGACGTTGTGTTTTTACTTAGCAAGGCAGTATAGTCTCATTTACATCATCTACAGTCCATTTTGGAATAAAAAGTATTTAACATCTTAACAAAATACGGTTGTTCTTAAGCTACATGAATTTTTTTCTTTATTTCAGTCAATTCTTTTGAAAGTAGTCCATTAGAATAAATAATTTGGTAGGTAACAATTCTTAAAGAACTAAGTTACAAAGGTTTCCGATAAAACTTGGAGGAAAAAATACATTTTTAATGCAACGTTACAAATTTTGTATAATTTCTATTTCGAGTCTTGTCAATAGTTTTATCAAGAGAAATTTAAGCATCTACAATTTTATAATACCATTTAAATTCTTGATATTTATAAAATTTGCAACTTTGAATAATTTATATACACAGTATTATATAATATATTGTATTTAATCTGAAAGACATAATTAAGCCGTATTTTTTTATAGAAATTGTCATAAAACTTTAAAAAACGCCATATTGTAATGCATATGTAATTAATAATATTCGACCTCATTTTATATCCTTGATCTCCAAAACGTATTGACGTAAACTTTCCATCTTACTCGCTGAAGCTTTTTGATTTAAATGCCGATGAGAATAACACTGTGTGTGTTTTTTTCTTGTGAGTTCAATTTTATAATGTATCGTTTATTTTTGATATGTCGTGGCTTATTTTTCATTAGTATATATATAAGATGGTATATATTTAATATATTTTCATATTATTCTTCTTCTTTAACATCCGCTTCCTAAATGGACCATATGGACACCACGTGCCGACCTGAAAAATTTATCCGCCAGTATTCTTGTACCATCCTACGTCATATCTACAACCCGTGACTCCAATCAATATACCGTTCATTTCGTGGTTTTCGAAATATTTTGAGATAAAAGCTCTTGGCAGTAAGCGGTCGATATAGCATTTAGCGGTCTTCCAAGACGCCGGCAACCAGTCGGCTTGAAGAATAGGCAAGTCAGTTTACTTAACTTAACTTTATTGAGGCTCATGCTAAGGGAAAGAAAGGCCCTGGCTAAGGAAAAGAACTACTTAACCTGAAATATAAAAAACCTAGTTAACCTGACCTCAAAAGCATCTGTAGTCCAACCTTCAAGAGCCCACGGTTAATCATCATATCTCTCTAACAACTGGCTCTGAATTTCGACAATCTCACAAAAACGGCAGACCGATTTAAAGTATTATATTTAAAAATGCAAAATAATTTACAATTTCACTAATACAAATATTTTGAAGATATAAACTTTTCAGAATGATGGTTCTTAGTTTACTTTCAAAAGTTCAAATATTCAGATGCCAGTGATTCCAGTAGAGCCTAGTAAACAAGTTTTCAGTTAATAATTGACACTCTACTGAGGATCCACTTGTAATATGAAAACAATTCAAAGTTCACGTTGTTTGACTATAACCCCTTAAATGAACGATAACAAGCCATAGAAGGCAAGGAAAGTTACGCATTTGTATACGACGAGTATTGTGTTTACAGAATAATAATGAACGATCTGTTCTGTCTTGGAACTTAGCTGTAGTGAATATTTATATGTTAGTAACCAACGATGCAAAATAATATGCAATCAAGGTATTCATATTAATTTTAATAATACAAAATAATATCGAGACTCGGATTATATTAAAATGTTTGCTTAAATATCTCTATATCTCCATACACCACAGGTTTTCAATCTTCTAAGGTCATTATCACCTTGAGGCGTATGTTCAATCGCCCACTATACTTATAAGAGGGTATATATTTTAAATATATCTTTTGAATTAATAAAATAATAGTAATTATGCTGCTTGATACAATAAGCCTTTCTAAAGTAAAAGTTTCCAAAGATATAATGCTTAGCAATGGAAAGACAAATTCTATGCTTAAATTAATCTTTCGATCACCCACTGATAGGAGATATTAACCACGTTAAAAATCACTCCCATATGCCATGAAAAAAAAAAGTTAATATTAGATATTCAAGTTTTAGTTTAAATGCATTTGACAGTACGAGATTTTATTTCTATTATTATTAAATATCCATTATTGTTTTCTGCTTCAGTTATTTTTATATTAAAATAAAATGATGTGAAATTCGAAAGTTTTTTTTAATCACTACATATTTTTAATGAAAGGTTATACGTATTGTAATTTATAGCCAATATTACTATAAGAACTATGTCTACTATTTTTATTTTTCATTGAAAACACTTTAATATACCAGCTTGTATTTTCTATAGAAGCCATTAAAAGTTTCATCATTACTTGAAAGCGCTATCAAATAACTAGTTCTTTCTTCATACTAAATTAATAAAATAATTAAAATTATTTTATTCCTCATTAAAACTTAGTCATAATAGAACTGGTCTGATAGGTTGGACCTAGATTTCAATGTTGTATTGAGTAAGCTAAACGAAAATTGTACATATTAGAAAAGTAGCAAATGAGACGAATATTGTTAAAATTACGTTACATAAATAATGAGAGAATTTAAAGAAAATGAAAGAATCTACCCTAGGGGTAACAAAAACAGTATTATATACAATAAACTTTATTCATCTAAGATCCACCCTTACTTAGAAAAAAGATATACATATCCGAAGCAATTTCGTTGATCAAAACCATTGCCCTTCATACTGGCATCATTACAAGCAGGTTAGTTCTAAATTCTTTGGGTAAACCATGATTTTCTAAGAATTTATCAGAGGCACAAATATCAATATTACCCAAAGTAGCAGAATTATCAATTAAATCATTTATACGTGGAAAAAATCCATCTCCAATTACATATTTTGCAATAGTTTTAAGCTACAATAAGAAAAAATACCCAGCATAATTATCTTTTAGCTTGTATGTGATCACTATATCATGTAGAAATCTTGCATCATTTAAACTGCTGAACAATTATATATCGTTGTCTGTGTCTGTGTCTAACACCAAAAACTGTTATCAAAAATTGTTTTAAGTATTCCTGTTTAAAATTTTTAAATTGTATGTAAAATGAATAAGGAATGTAGTATATTTAAAAATGGTAATACTGATTTTTTATAAAACAAAAGATTGTATTACATTAATAGTAGTATTTTGATCGAATTTGTCGAAAGTCTAAAGAGATATTTTACTGTATACTATACTTTCATTTGTTTCCGTATACGTATTGTAGAATATAATAATGATTTGTTGGTCGCTATTGTCTTTAATAGATGAAATTATATATATATGAGTTTTGTTGTAAGTAACTGAATCTTTTAACATTAATTCCAATAAAAATAAGCAGTATACCACTAGGTTGTTCATTGGAACAAATTTAATTAGTACGTAAGTGGTAAGCGAAACCCCGCATTATGTACGAAACAAATAAGGGTGAGTTCCGACGACCCCGTAGCTTTACCTCAGTACATCATTGCTCAAAGACGAGATATAGCTCTACGGCTTAGCCAGATGAGGGTGGGACCCTCTTCCAGTCGAGTGAGTAGGCACGTATAATACGGATGGATCGAGTTATGTGAATACATAAACCCTGAGCAAATCTGAATAAAATTGTAGTTTGCTCATATAATGAAATAATAGCATACAAATTTATAACCATTTCAGTGTATATAATTTACAAAAAAACAAGCTACACGTATTTAAATAAAGTTATTTAAATTATTTAAAATACAAAATTAATTCAACCGATTTATTTAAACTTTCATTTAACTCTTACTGTGGCAAAGGCCACGGCGGTTGCAGTTAAAAATATATGTTTAAGCTGAAATTATGAAAAAAATTCTAGATTAATTGTTACAATCAGTTATGAAAATCAATTTAGTACAAAACTTGAAGAAAAAATAATTGTGTGAGTCAAATTAACACGGAGGCAACATTTAAAACAGATATTATTTAGTCCACTGAGTGCAATCGATACAAATTATCCCCCTCTTCACCTCTGAGACGTAATGATATCAATAGAATTAGCGATTGACGTTGCCCAACACATATCTCAATATTTTCCAATACACACACGCAAATGCCGGTTCTAAATTTTATACAAAATAATTCTCTTGATATTAATCAATTTATTAATCACGAGATTTATAGTGTCTATTCATTATTTATAAATTTTAATTAATTTTCTAATATATAAAAAAATCAAGCATATTATGTTTATGAAATGTATATTGTCAAATTTAAGGAAATAGTCATTAACTCGCAAAGATACTTTGCGGAGATATTCGTGTTTAAAAGTTATTTTGTTTATTTCAATCAGAGATTTTAAATACTTTTTGCATTGTTTTCATTTGTTATTTGTCATATATTGCAGTAAATAGATGTATATCTGACATATTTTTGTAGTTAATATAAACAAAAATTAGATTTTGGAAAAAGTGTTGGTTAATGAATCTTCCCTAAAATTATATAGCCACTCTATGGACAAAGACTTTATTTATTTTTCAATGTTTTCGATTTCATTCTTTGTACTTTAACGTAATCGTCCATATCTTATTCGACCGATAGTTTTCAATGTCACTGAAATAACACTGCCTGACGAGATTTGTTCAGTTTCCGGTTGACGTTTCCTACCGCATCTATTTGAATACATTTTCCGTCCCTAATTGTAGTCAAATGTATACAATGTGTTATTAATATTATTCAAATGATCCAGTGGCTACGTGGTTGTATTGATCTAATGGAATGGAATCGTTTACCTTTGTGTGTATATCTATTAACAAATAACTATGAGGACTGTATCACATATTCAAGGTGATTTATCATGCTCTAGATGAGCGGCGAATAACATAATTTTCGCACCTAAATAGTTATATACTCTCACTAATATTAAAGAAATATCACTGTGGAAAATAGCAGTATTCGGGAAAACAAACAGAGTAATCATTAACATAAAAAAAAATCGAAACAAACATATCATAGTAGTCAATATTTATGTATCTATATATTGATGTTAAATAAAATAATGTATATAAAACAAAACGATAATTTCAAGATTAAATCTCGAATATGCATTTCAATCAATTTCGTTTTCAATGGATTAAGCGATAATCGTAGATCATAGGGCAATTTGTCACAAGAAAACATTATACCGTCGAGTTATATGTGTTTCACATTTAAAAGGAATTTATTTTTGATGAGGTCGTTTTAAAATTATTTTGAAAATATTTGTCATTGATTATTTATTTCCACGGTAAATTTCCCTGCTAGCGTAGTTGATAGCGTGCGTGCCTAGCAATCCGGGGAATGCGGGTTCGATTCCCTATCTGGTCCGACTTTAAAAATCTGAAAATGCATGACTAGATACCCATTGGGTTGAGCAATTGTCTGGCAAACGATTCTTGTGAAAAAAAATCTGTCAAGACGTCTTTACATTGCGGAGATCCACACTAAGCTTTTGGAGTGGATTTCTTCACACTGTGTGAATCCATATGCTATACTTTGTGAGCGAACATGGGATAAAAGAAAACGATATGTACTTGATACGGGAATACAGGCAATTTTATATAATTTATCATTAGTTTAGTTTTAGTAGAAGCTGCTAGTCTCACTTTAAACTAAATAAATATGCAATTAAAGTAGTATACTTACATACTGTAAAGTAATTTGAGTAGAAACATAACTGATGTAGTAAGCTAGTTGTGGCCAATGTCTTGCTTCTTATACATTACTCATAAATATATGAAATATATTGTTTATTAAATTCGGTTGGTAGAAATTTGAAACAGTTTTCTAGTAAATGTATAGAACGAATCGTCTACTTGGATAAGTTTGTTGGCCAAGATACACATTAAGGACAAAACAGCTAATGGATAGAAAAAAAAAACAAAATTACATTACATCTCACAAAGTGGTTGAAATGGTAACAGAGTAAATAGACTGGTGGATAATGACTAGACGAGTACAGTTGGCTAGAAGCACGCAAAAAGCCCAAACCATTCTGGAAGCCGTTAGAAAATCGTAAAAAGTAAATATTAAACAGTCAATGGAAAGATATACTAATAATATTATATTCCCACTTTCATCCCGATTGAATAGAGATTAGCCAGATATTTAAAGCCAAAAATGTAGAACTGAACGTCTACTGGGTCTGATAATTAATACTCGTAAAAAAAAAACCAGACACACCTTGACATTGCAAAAATCTATATGCTCCGCTTTCGAGCCGAACATGGCAGTCATAATAAAACAATCATTATCTATTATAAACTATAATATGATATGATAAAGACGATTTAATAATCAAATGAAACCATTTGTTTTGGTATTTTAATACGTCTTCGTTTTGATAAAATATTTTATTCTTCTCACATAAGAAGACACAATCAGAAAGAATAAAGTTTTTTAAAATTAAATGGTATGAAATATATAATGTATGTTTGAAAGTTTGCTGGAAAATTGTTGTTTGTTATTATAATATTTCCACGCATTATACATTTTTAGTTTTATAATGTAGTAATTTGTATTATATATTCCATATATTCGAAAAAAAGAATTCAGGTAAAAATGCATTTAGGTCATGCTGTTGAATAGATTCGGTTATACATTAAGCTAAAATTAATCAACAACCGAGGAGATAATAAAATGGAAGAAAGTGAAAATCTACAAGTAGTATGAATTACAAAACGACTTCAAGTAATACAACAAAAAATTAAGACAGTTAATATATTTCAAACAATTTAGACAGTTGATATTGCGTTATAATGTATATTCTATTGGAATATATTCTTAATATTTCATAACACATTGAAATTTTGATTAATTTTAACTATTATAATTATATTCTATGTTAAAATACTTTTAAACCAGATTTGTAAATAAGAGAGCTGATAATTTAAAGTGACTTGTGCTTTTGCATTGATGTTTCGTAAAATATAAAACTAAGTAAGTTTATACTATCATGTTTATTTGTTCATAGTACAAAGTAAACATGTTTTTGAGAGAAAACCAAAGTGGAAAATTTGAAAAGTGTTTGCTGTTTTAGTCGTTGAGTTAAGATAAGTTTTCTCAAGTAAACGTGTCACATTTTCATAATTTACCTGTCAAGTATAGAGAGGTGCATATTATATAGTCAGGCTAATTAGAAATTTTCCCTGTCGATTTTCATCTCATAAACCTGTGTGGTTAACTATTATAATGCACGTGCATGCTCGTGGAAGTTGTTTGTTTGTAAACTTAACATGTTTTAATTACAATTTCTTACATTAAAATAACACACTAAGTAAACGGAATACAATTTGTATGTTATAATATAGAACGTTGTTCGTCTATTACATGTATATACGTATACTTCAATATGCAACACTTATACTTGACAAAAATAGTTCAGAATATTAAATTGATGAAAATTTTAGTGGTAAAGGTCTATGTCACAATGGTTGAATGATTATTTCTAAGTATTAAATTTCCTTTCTAGTCGAAAAATTAACGCGCGCGCTTTGGAGCCAAAAATTACGGGCTCAAATACTGCATTTATTGAATTTAAAAGTCTTTTAACAACCAGTTTTTACTAAAATAATTACTTCAAATAAGGATTAAAGGTACGCAAATGCGCTCAGTAATTTGTCCACTGAAACGTCTGACAAAGATCTGATTTACATTTAAAATTTTAATTTAAATAAAGTAATTTAAAAAATCTATCAAGACAAGTCTTTACATTTTGGAGAACTATGTATTTCACTTTTGGAGCGAAAAACGCATTTTATTTAAATATTTATTTTATGTAACATGCGTGTATAATAATTTATACAATCATTGTAGTCTAAATAATTTTAAATCTCCAAAAGCATGAGCGGTTATAAACTTTCAACGGTTGCTTATATTAGGTTATTTCTTTTATTATCATCCTCTTAGTCAATGAAATATTCTTTTAACAATACACGGTCATATATTTTATTATGACAGTAAAATAGTATGAACTAAGATGGATAAGTATTATTAAATAATACTACAATTTTTGACAAATATTACTACAAATACGATAACCATTAGGTTAGTCTTAACTAAAGTACTAGGGCTGTACTTAATATACCCCCCTCTGCTTTTTAATATTAAAGAAAATATTTATTAATGTTAGAAGACGGTTTTTAACATTCATAAAAAATATCAAATATTTGTTAATAAACACTTGATATCAAAATATTTGTTAAATGTGCTTCAAAAGTGAGTTTTATCTTAATAAATTAGTAGGGAAATGCCATGGTCTCACTACACTCCTGCTTACGACTGATTATGGTTATTATATGAAAAAATAATGCCAAAAAGCCAAGAAAAAAGGCAATTTTAAAAGAATGAAAATTAATTTTTAATTTTCACAATCGTATTCTGGCTTAGCCAAAAAGTGTAATGACAAATATTAAGCAAAATTTTTACTCAAACGAGAATTTTTTTTTTGATGAAATGCGGGACGTTATAATATTTGCTATGCAGCAAAAGCGGTGTTCCGATTCAGAATAAAACGGTTAGCAAAAGCGAGAGAGACTTTGTGATTTTTTCCGAGCTTTCAAAGCTTTGTTTTTCGCAAAGTACTAAAGCTGTAAGCTCCGTGTATGAGCCCGCGACTTTTTGTACAACTTTTCAGGTAGGTAACTTATCATGAATGGTTTTCAGCGATAAACTCTTGACGAAAAAAAGGATATACATTATAATATCACTGTTTGCAAAGTTTGCTGATTGTTATAATGTTAAAGTGGGCTTTATACGGTTTAAGTCATAGCTTAACGGCTAAACAAAATGATAAAACACGAGATGCCATAATCAAATCCCTTTTTATTTATTCTCGCGTAAAAAAACTGTATAAATTTTATTGGGTACAATAAAGATTATCGTCATACTATCGATTGAATATTTTTTGTTCCGTAAATAAAGAATAATAAATTATTCGAGTACAATTTAAATATTCAAATGATAATTGAGTCGTATAGATTCAGGAGAAGGCAGAACTATCTAAAATTGGTCATTTTTGAAATATATATGAAAATAGTTTTATCCGGTTTTAGGAATTAATTGATTTTAAAATTTTTAAACATTAATTCTACATCTAAATAACAATAAAAAGATTTAAAATAGCATGGCTGAAATAAATATAAGTTTTAAGAATAATTGAGAGTTCTATATTTGATACCAGTATATCAATGATTTTACGCTATTTATGATTCCATACGACTTAGCTTAAGCACATATATTACTGAACTATATCAATGATGAAATGATTATCTATGAAGTCCATCAGTTATTGTTTCATTTTGTAGAGACTGATTGGATAAAAAATATCGAATCCATAATATGAATGGTAGAAATATTATTCATAAACGAAAAAAATATGAAAATAAAACGTTTACTTCAATTCCACTAAGAAAGTAAACACTCAAACCATCTATCTGTACACAATATTTACTAATAAGTAACAGAACGCGTATTTTTTTAACTCACATAAACTTTATTTAGTTAAAGTGGATATTTTCTGGGATAAACTTCTGGGATTGCATAAATATTATGGTGATCTTCGAAAATATACACGTAAAGTTTGAACTGAAAATTCTCAACACCATTGATTCTAATTGGTTGTAATGTAAAAATCAAAGTGTGTCTATAGACCAGAGTTTTAGAAATACATTTTGGAAAACAAAATAAAGTACACTGCTAAAACACTGCTAAGCCTTAATAAGTCAAAAGATATCGATGAATCTTCGATAGCTTTGTCATACTTATCAGCTTATTTTCAGTTTATATTAAATTTGTTTTCAGCTTAATGGGAAATCTTCTAATCTTTATAAAGACTTCAACTAATGTTTTAGTAAACTCTCAATATCTAAAAGTATAAACATTATAAAGAACTTGTGTCTTTTTATTAGTTTTAATCTGGTATTTCTTATAATATAAGAACGAAGTTAGATTATTGTTTAGTGAACTCACAAATCGAGAGGAAAATTAATATATATTATATTTCTTGAAATACATATTTAATCTAATAAAATGAAAAATACAATTAGTTTTCGTTTTATAAGGTTAGAATATAGAATATGAAATATAAATCTAATTATTGTGTATAATATCATATATATATATATAAATCACCGAGCATATGAATTAATACAATGTATTAATAGATTGTTTTTCATAAATTTATCTGTCTAAAATCTGTCAAAAAATAAGTTTGTCCATCATTTATGAATTTTACTAAAGTATGGAATTTGATCTTGCATATTTTGTATGGTATACTATATATAGAAATTTTTATGTAATACAGTAAAGATGAAACAGTTTGTGTTTTCTTAGTGTATAATTAATATTAATAATAAGGTTCCATTAGATTAAAATATCTCTTAATACATTATAAAATTTATAATATTTTTTTCAAAGTAAAATGAAGAAAAATAAATTGAGCATAAAAAAAATATTATCGAAATGAAATTGTCAGAAGAAAATTGAAAAAGCGTATACAGACATAACCAATATAAACATGTTAGGTCATCGAAGCATTTCTCAATCCAATAATAAATTTCCAGATATTTATTTGAATGAAAAATCTATATTTGGACGTGACACGTGTTTCAATAATCATTAAGAACCAGATCAATATATTGTTTATGCAATAAAAGTTTCTAGAAAGCTGTGTATAGAAAGCTTTGGTAAGCTTTTATGTTTAGATAAGTAAAATTTTAATTCGAATTTAATTCAATAAACTATTTAATGGATGATAAAATAAACTCTTTAAAAACATTGAATTTATCTTTTTAACACTGTCTATACAATTAAAAATTAATGTAAAATTTTATCTCGATTTTAAGATGCTACTGATTTTTAGACAAACCATTATTTTTAAATATCAGTAATAACGATAGTATTAAAAAAAAAATTATCATGATTGAAAAATATACTAATAGAGTAAAGAACATTATTTGACTGTCGAAAAAACATGATATTTTAAATTATTCTCAACCGCACCCAACGCGCACCGACAATAATGTTGACTCACATATCTGTTCTAATCACGTCCATTTGAGGCACGTCTAAAGTAACTATTTCCATTGCAAATGTACCCTTTTGACAGTAATAATGCATTTGTTTGCAAGTTTCGAAACACAATAATTGTGAAAAAGACGATGGTATTTTCAAAGTGTTTTTCACTATATATTGGACTATTTAAGTGATATTTTATTAGTAAAGTTCGATAGATTTTAATTAACCTGTCATTATTAAGGTCATTCTTTTATTTTTTAATGTTATTATTTTTTTTAGGAAAAATATGTACTAGATAGATCTATCAATGGTAAGTCATTAAAATTATATCATATATTTTTTGATTAATATTTTCGACTGATGGTGCTTGATGGAAAATGATTTTAAGTTCTGAATTATTTAAAACTGGTAAACTTCCATATGTGAGATCACTGTTAGCTCACCGCCCACATTTAATGTAGCCTGAAGATGCCGAAAGGCGAAACCCGGGTC
>JAGVSQ010005007.1:0-18375 GCA_022683975.1 Rhyacophila evoluta | reverse complement strand
ATCTTCGATATATGTCGCAGGTAGGTACATCCGTGAAAGTTTAATGCATCAGATTTGCCATATTACATACGGTAATAATAATGAAATGTTAAATTTACAAAGAGTGTCTACTTCAAGAGGTCTTGAACTCAACCAAAATAAAAGATTTAACACAAAATTATTATCCAATTAGCAACCGACTTGCTAAAGGTCAAATTACAATCGTTATTACCATAGATACACCAGTATGCATACATATATTCGTTTGAAATGGGATACCTTAATACAGAAGAATTTTGTTTCTCTATGACCTTAGTGAGGAGTCCCTTGACATTTAATAATTTTACTCCCATATAATTTCATTCTCCGCTATGGTATTTTCACTTGAACCAGCTCGTATCTTTATCGCTTTCTTCGACATTATAGTTTTGTTTAGTTACGTCAAAACGCTATATGGTGCCTCAGTGTTTAGCACATTCTTATTTCGTTTAACTCACTATTTAAAAAAAAAATCAGTTGGACTGCAGAATCCATTCCGCATTGACGAACGAGAGGAAAATACAATGAAAACTGAGCTGGAAGAATTTCATGAAAAGGAACATATTGTTGAAACATTGTCAATCGTGGATATGTGTGAAGGCATTAATTATGTTATACACCACGAAAATAATTATAGTATTCAACGTTCTCCATGTAAATTCATTTTATTCTAGTAATAAAATGTGAGGTAAATATTCGTAAATTTCGTTTAGTTTATTCATAACATGCAGAGAATATCACAAATTACCAATTCGATGCATTCTTACCGTGACATTTAATTAATTTCTTTAACAAAAATTACATCAAAACATGGGAAAAAAATGATTTAACATTAAAAAAAACAAAGTGATTAAAAGTGACATCAAAATAATATAAGTAAAGATAGCATGAGAAGATATCAATAACTCTGGCAATTTTGTTAAATACAAACATTGTCAACCGTATTGGCAACACTGTTGGCAAGTTAGTTGTATGTTTGGAATAAAAATTACAACTCAAATTCTCGATTCCTTGGACAATTATAGAGACAAATTGAAGAATATCAGCCAGAATGGCATAATTCAGTTACATCTTTTTTCACCACGATAAGCTATCAAAATTTCTAAACAATAAAAATAAATCGGTTGAGTAAAGGCTACGAACATTACTCATCGTCTACAATGTGATTCAATATTCACGTCAGAACTAATTGAAGTGAAACATAATATATATTTCAATCACACTGTATATTTGTTTGAGTGAATACTGTACCGTAAAAATATACCGTAGTTTTTGATAACGAAATGTCATTGTGATAGACGTTAAATTTATTTGAGACAATCTACGCCCAACTCGCACCGCACACCCACGAATTAAGTGTTGTTTGACCTTTAGATCCATCCCTGGTGACTGGATGCATCTATTATAAGTAGATGAATCACAATTGTCTCGTATTCATTCCGTTTACTAACAATTCAATGTACTTCAGGGATTTTCCGGTTTTATCCAAGGCTTATCATTTTACTTTTCGATTCCTCAAACATAACAATGTAATGAAGCGAAAAATCACCAACTAAAAAAATTGCAGTTTTAATATGATGGATATTTTGCAACTGCAACTTTAAATACATACCTACTATAAATATCTGCGTGATAGTATTTTTAAATATAATTATAACTGTAGTCAATAGTTTGTACGTATGACAGTAGTGTAACATTATGGCACCATCAAATCTGTAAACTGTTTATATGTACAAAAAATATTCACAATACATACCAGTTTCTCTGAGTTTAAGTTATTTATGATCGACTTTACCTATAGATGCTTAGTTCAAAATTATGTATTATACTTTGACGTAGTAATTATTACCAAACATGTTTGTTGGAGACTTTTTGCTCTACGCCGACGGTATGGACTTTTTCCCCCCTCGACCACCTGCCACGTCTCCACATCCATTATGCGAGCGTATACCGTGGCGTAACGAACATTATGCGCTCTTCATAAGTGCCAGAAGTGTCCCAGGAGCAGCTTCCCAAGACCTGGGTTGGCGTGCACTAGAGTGTGCGTGATTATTATTCTAACTAATTATACACTGGATGGACTGCAAAATATAAGATATTTCAATTTAGATATTTATAAGTTTCAATATCATTATGTTTATTTTTAAAGTATTTATTTTTGAGCTGGCTACCCAATATATTGCATATCTATCTTTCTTCTAGTAGAAACGTGGATTTATATTGAAAATAAAGGGTCATATTTTTTATTTTTACATAAATAAATCATTATTAAATTTCTAGGAAAGTATAACTAACGATAACTAAGTGATGTGTGCCATCTTTACAATATCATAAAATATGTCAAAGTTATAACTTCTCTGATGTAGTTACCGATGTAATAAAATTTGCAAGCGGTTAAATTCTTACAGATTTGTCACAGTATTGTTTGAGCACAGTTAATCGGTCGTTGGTTTTATTAAGTGTAACAGATTATTTTTACTATTCAAAATAGTTATAAATAATTAGACGTAAACCTGGTAAACACTGTCAAATCCATTATTAGTTAAATTTTACATATTGAAACTAAAAAATAAAGATTTCGTTAGGTTAATACCAAGAACTCCTATCTCACACTTTTATGAAAACCTGTTTTAACGATATTTAATTATGACACGTAGCAATTCCTCGTATCTGCGACGAACTCTATAAAGTTTTGAAATACTCGATTGAAGGATATTTTAGTTGATGTTTTTACCGCTTTGTAAATCTCTATAATATGAATATTTATCGCGAACATTGCCTTTCACGAAGATCAGTCGTCAACCAATTGTTAAACCCATCAGACATCAATCAATGTCATGCATCTAAATATTACGTATATTATACACACTCATGCATTGAAAACACGTTGATTTTTATCCAACATGAATTAGAAAAAAATGTAAAATAAAAACTACCAAACTTGGCCAGAATGTAACTATTATATTCTGAAATTGAATAGGGTAGTGGATTTTTTCCTGAAAGTAAGTGTTTTGTTGAGAATATGTTAACTCCAGTGGGAAACCGCGTAGAGGCACTGCGGAACTACAGCACCCCCTACTTCCACTTTATATTATCGATAACATTTGATATAATGAGCCCTCTTTTGTTTAATTCTTTCTGTATACTTATATATATAAATATATTATACTTATACTTTTTTATACCATGATTGCTATTAACGTAAAGCATATGGATCTCCACAACGTGAAGACGTTTTGACAGATTATTTTTCTCAAGAATTGTTTGTCAGACAAATACTCAATCAAATGGGCATCCAGTCCTGCATTTGACTCATACTTTATACTTATATAATGTCAGAAGCCATCCCCCAGTATATGAAAAAGATACAAAAATCTTTGTATGGAACTGTGCGCTTCACAGTTCCAGCGGCGTGCTGTTTAACTATTTTGCGAATGTGAACATAGGAAGCTGCACGCGAGGCTGTGAGGGAGAGAGAGCACTGTCGGCAGTGAGAAGGTAGTTTTTTTTTATTCGGCGTGTGTTGTACTTAAAAACCGTGTACCATATTCTCGAATGTGATATAGTGTAGGATAAGAATATTATCCCTTTTCCAGATATTTGATTCATTTAGGATTTTATCAAGTTCCTGAATAAATGTTCTTTTTATACTTATTGTTTCCTTTTACACAATTTTAAAATAAATGCTAAAAAAATTCTGAAGCCCCCATTAATTTTAGATACGAGCCGCCATTGGTTGACTATACATTTAGCATTATAATTTCAATCGTCACTGCAAAAACTAGTCTTTATAATAGTATTCTAAGCAAAATCTTACTTCATTTTTTTCTATTATTACATTACTAGACCTTAATAATTATAGATCCTAGTTAAAGCTGATTCATTGTTGTACTCGAAACATCACCGACCACCATGAAAATCATTACTTTCTTTCTTATTATTCGAAAAGTTCTATCATTTTGATTTCTTCGAATTTCAAATTTCTCCGAAATTTTAATTCTTCGAAATTTAAAATAGCCTTCTGCGTTTCTTCTTTTGAATTTGAAATAATAGAACGCAGATAGACGGAAGTAACATTATGATTGACGACATCCATACTTTGAAACAACTACAAACTATGATCCACCTCAGTCGGGTACATACTTAACTGAACAAATATTACGCGCGCACTGACGATATGATCACAGCGATTAGATCTAATACCTACACACTATTCGTGCAGTTATGGATGTGACCATGAATTGGTAATCCAATTGGGAAAGATCTTTTGTAACGCTGTTATGTTATAGATTGTCACGATGATATGAGTTACGCATACGAGACGTAACCATAATAAATTGAATGCTACTTGCTACCGTCCGTTATCACCGAATGTTTTGCGTTTCATTTTACACATTAACACACACACACACACATCATTGCACAATCAAAAATAACTAACTGCGTCTTGTATTTTACGTGCATACTAAAACAACAGAATTATAAAAGATTTTTTATTATAATAGATACGTTGAAGTTGTATTAAAATTATATTTGAATAATTTTTATTACGAAATACAATAGAAAGAATGTTAAGTGTCATAAAATTTCTACAGAATTTTCAGCAGTTTCCATATTTTATATTAATTATGAATTTAACGAGTGCTAGTCATATTGACAAGTTGGCTGACTATTATAAAACATATATGAAATCTATAAAATTATAAAAAGACATTGCACACATGAAAATGGCAACACCATGCATTTTGGTCCATATACAGAATTTTAACTGGCGGCCTACACAAAACATTAACCACTGGAAAACATCATAAAGACTTCAATTAATTTGTAAAAATTTCGTTTATTATTAATTTTCTTTTTTTTCCTTCCATATGTGCTCCTTAAATGGAGCGTATATTCACCACATGGCGCCTACAAGAATCTCTGTCACCAGTACTCTTGTTTCCTCCTATTTGATGTCCCGTAACTCCGATGAATACATTCTATATAGTGTAGTTAGCAAATTTCTAGATTAGCTTTAACAATAAATAGATCAGGTTAAAACTCTTTCGAGGCATTCACAAGACGTGGTCAAACCAGACTCATCAATAATTATTTATTGAATATTGGATACATCGATTGTCTTAATTATTATGTTTAAAAACTTTATAGAGCATTAAAATTTTCATTTTTACCTGGAATTTTAAATATAAAACGTTTGTCATGAATATCACTTTCTTTTTGTAGTGAAGTTTGTATTATAATTATATGATCAAACACTGAATTATAGGCATTTACATTACTGGTAGTAAAACAACTTATAAAACGCAAAGTGTATCGATATTGATGTCAACGTACTGTTTCTCTGTTTCTATGAAATTCAATATAATAAAACTAATAAAAAGCTTTTGATTACTGTTATAAAATAGGGTGTAAAAATGACTCCAAGTAGCTTGTAACACGGGCGCCGTAAAAGCTATCTCAAAAGCTGTTAATTCCATTTTACAGCCTTATTTTACACTCACACAAGCAATTGATTCAAATGAGTCTACTATTGATGGCGTCCAACAAATCAGAATATAATTTTGACGGTTTTAATTTTTCATAAAAAGACTGTTTAACTCTTGAGCCGTATATTTTATGAAACCTTAAAATCTCACGGAGAAATGCCATCACTTATATTTATATCTAATAAAATACATTTTATTATTTTAAGCGAACTTAATATCTTAGTCACAATAAAAGAGACGCACCGTGATTTACTGTATTGCTTAGTTTAACTAACTTACTTATCATTCAAATAGTTAATTAGCAGCCATAAATGTCTACATAAAAATTATATGAAACTAAAATTTTGTAGATATATCAAATTCATTTCAAACTCGTAGAATTAACCTGCCAATAGTGTGCCGATACGGAGACAAATCGCAGTTTTTATCACACAGCCGCTCAAGTTATCGATATATAATGTCAGTTAGTTATTATTTATACGGTTTTTTATTCTTTGATTATAATTTATTTCACGCGTACTATGGACGTCAGTTTAAAACCGTTATTTTAGGTAAATCTATATCTCTTATTAGTATATTTGCTAAAAGCGGCTCTCAACCTTGTTAAAGACGTTGCCCTCTTTTAAGTGGAAAAAATTCTGTGCCTTCCAATTTTTGATCGAGAAATATTTTTTCATAATATATGGGGCAATATATATTAATCTTCAATTTTATTCCATCTATGTCTCGCTAGAGCTTGGTATTTTCAAGTAGTATTTTTTTGATTTGTGTGATTAATTGATGTGATTAATATTCTTAAGGTATCACAACCTTAATATATTTCGACAATTCTAACTAACTCGTAGATTTATAATTTAATATAACCAAACCTAGCCTAACAGTTATTATTTAGCCATTTTAAAATTAAGTTCTAACTCGTAAGTGTTAAATTAATTAATAGTGTATTTATATAAGTATATATATTTTTACTAAGAATATGTGTTATAATTTTAATGTCTGCTTATAATTAATGCAAGATGGGCACCCTATCTTGCAGCAGACTGAGTGATCCACAAAATAGACCATTCGCAGGATGACTTTATTAAATTGCAACAGGGACCTAGTTGCAGTTTATAGCATACAGCCATAGTATGCAAATTGTACAAATTGATTTATTTGTCTGTATCTTGGGATGAATGATACGTTTGCTACGTGCACTTTGGTAGAGTAAGTAGTGTAAGTTAAGTAGTGCTTTTAACCTATGAATATTATATGACATTGACTATTCTATTCTCTTCTACTTAAACATCTTACATCTTGGTATTATGCACACCTCAGATTATCGATAGCTTAAAATGCGTAAAGTCCGTTTTTTTTTTTAATTTTAAAGGAGAGCATAAAAATCAAAAAGATCATTTTGCTATTCGTTTTTTCAATTATTTTTATATAAAAAGATATGTTCAACGATTTATTCGTAGAGCTGCTTACGAATGACATACTTTTGATGGGTCCCAATACAAAATGGCATAATTATATATTTTCATGTGTAAATCTGAGATTCAAATGAAGTTGATAAACTTGTTTCCTACGTTTTTTCGATATATTTAAATAACGTTGAACTGTCAAATAATCACGGGACTTGCATATATCATGGTGCAACAAAATGGTATTACTAAGTCATTTTGAGCTTAAAGTTGACTTTTCAACGTTGCGCTTTAAGCCATCGATATTTAAATGCACTAACTCTTTATAAATTCTCGTAAAATACTCTTACATTGAATTCTTGGAAAGAATATTTGAGAGAAACTAAATATATTCAAATACTTAGGTTTCCAATACGTAGAAAATAATATAATAAATACACAGTGGAAGTAATGTCAATTTTTTTTTACCTACATATGTATTTAATTACATATCTACTGTGGAAAGAAAAAGGACGTAACCCCCGATTTTTTTTAAATAGCTTTTTTTCCACTATCACACCATACAACTTATCAAAAGAATAAAAGCTGAAAATATATTTAGCCTTTAATTTAAAAAAAGGATGGCATTTCAAATTCGCGTCAAAAAAATAAGATTTTCATCACATTAATTTTATTGATTTTTTTTTTAAATAATTTATTAAAATAATATCAGATTGGGTAAATAGAATTTCAGTTTTATTTTTCGTGCACTTTAAGGTTGTGTTTTCAATATTTTGAAATTGGCCCAAAATCATTGGATATCCTTTTTTGTGCGTCGCGTAAAATTTCTTCTGTATCTGTTACGTCCTTTGTCCTTTCCACAGTCTCTGGTTTATAAACAGTACTGGGATAATTATTATATTAAAGGTCTTCAAATTTTATTTTTTCCAGGATTTTGTATCGATCAAATTTGATGTATCTTCACATAAAAATCTATCAGTATAAAATGCTGTTGTATATACACTTGATTAGTTTTATTGCATTATGATGTAGCTTATACATATGCGTGTCAAACACATTATAATAATTTATTATGTTCCGTAGGGTTGTAATTATCCGGCAGTTGTATAATAAAGTTCTACCTAATAATATTGCTTAATAAAGTAATTATTCAGTTTATTATCACTCATTTACCGCTGATAAAAAGATGCCGAGATCATAAATATATTTATTTGTATATCATTTGGAAATGCATTGTTTACAGCTACACGTTGAACTCCATTTTATTACATAATTGCATACATTTAATTAAGATAAATACAAAAGAATATAATACATAATTATAAAGCAACATATTATCGAGATGATATATCCCATATCATTAGGCCGCATCTAAGGTGTTGCATAATGTGTTTGTAAGTGCACATCCATCGATTTGGCTTTACATAATATTATGCAAAGTTCCAGGCAAGATACCAAAGTAAGTAAGTGAGTTAGTGCAGTGTAATATGGAGTCGTAGAGTTATAAAGACTTATCTTAAAGATAAGTTTGACCACCGTGTAATATCATATTTGCAACCGCCATAAAAGTATTTGTTGCAGCTGAAACCAGAGATGTCTTCTCTCATATAATCTTATAAGCTCACGTCGCGGTTCACCTATAAACAGCGTGATTCAATTATATTCGCAACATTTCAAATGAAAAACATATGTCTGTCTTAATAAATTACAACAACTCTTGCCAAAACGTGTCATCTGACAACATGCATCATACTGATAAGCGCCTTGTAGATTATCATTGTAAAAACAAATACACGTGTTCATTTATACAGAAGTATTTCAACAGCTACTACGATTTCAGTATAATTAAACTTGAAAATTAAAATTTAATTTAAATTATCGTAAACAATATAAAATATCCAAGCTAATAGCGTAGCTACAAATTCAACGCTCTGGAGCAAGAATCATAGCGCTTATTATCTATAATTTTTGGTTTCTTGTTTGTTTTAACCACTCCATAAACTTTGCTTATCTTGCGCATTCTTGATTCATGCGCCTGGAGCAACCTGCTTCAATTTTGCCTCCGCGGTAGCTACGCCACTGATCCGAGTATGACTTAATAGAGTATTCTCAATAATTACAACTGAATCAAAATGTTTGTATTTTAATTTTAATTACAAAATTTATCAGACGTCTTTAATATCTTATTAATATTGTACTGTTTTAAAGGACCAATGCTCACTTATTGAAATTAAAATATATTTTAAAATTTAATGTATAGAAATTGGTAAAATATACGTTATCAATAATAATTGCATTTTTAAACGAACGTCTGTGACTTTTTATTAGAAAAAACTACTCTAAAAGTTGGCATATTTATATTATTGTAAATCAACTACTGCTTCTAAATTTTCGCCTTTTGGCATCTCAATTTATAAACATACATGTGGGCAAGATGGTAAATACAAGATAATTAACGTTTTCACAGTCGCACGGGTTACGCTACATTATAAAAAACATCGTACTTCCATTTAAAACTTTCCAAAGTATTTACTATAATTATCACATTTTAAACGAAAATAACGACTGTGGACCACAAATCTTACTATTGTATTATAAACGTAATATTGATTTTCGTCAAATGTTAAATATTATTTAACAGGGGTGGACTAGAGAGTGCTCGGAGATATCGTGCGAGACCTTTATTAAATTAAGAACAAATGTATTCCCAGATAAAATTAGTACCAAACTAGATTAAGTTCTCAGACCAAATCAGTCACTTGTTTGAGTTTTGACAGCCCATATATGGTATTCAATATGATGGTGTGTAACAAAACATGAGGACCAACGGATCCATTCGTATTGTATTTTGAAATAGCTTTATAAATTAAATTTTAGTTACTGTTATAGAAAATAGTTGAATATATTTCTGTTATTTATAATTTATTGTTTATCATTGAAACGTAACTAAACATTCCTAGCCATTAAATCACTCCTACAATATATTAACGCGTCCCAAATAAAACAATTAAAACTAAAAAATCTTTCTTGGTGTCTTGAAAAAAATACAACAATAAGAAAAGGTGCGTTCACGATTCCCTTTGTCAATTGAATATTAAATTAAAGAATTACTAATTTATACACCCTATTGTATTCGAAGCGGAACCAAGGCATGTTAAAGGGTTTATGTTACATCCAATAGAAACCAAAACGTCTGTCATTATGATGTATTGAATTTAACTTACCGCAGACCACTAAAGAAACCACTATTTTATTATTGAATTTATATTTTTAATATCTGTTGGTCTAATTTAAGACGCACATTGTGTGTTGTTTCATTTTGATTTTATACTAGCTCTACCCGGCCACGCGTTGTTGTAGCTCAGTCTGGTTAAATAATCGAATTTAATGGTTTTACACTTTGGTAGTCGACTTGGTAACCTCACACTTTTGACACCGAATGTCACTAGTTTAAGCCACGTAAGGCCGCGGGTACGAAAAATGTCGCGGCGACAGAGCGTCGGAAACAAAGCCACGGAAACGGAGATGCAAAATAGCTATACATATGAGAGTGAGCAAGTGAGAGAGTTGTTGTGACTGACGCGCTGCCTCAATTGCTCACTTGCTCATTCACCTATTTATAGCTATTTCGCATCTCTGTTACAGTCGCTTTGACGCAGTCGCTCAGCTGTCCTCCCCGTGGCCTAACTTGTTCAGTGTAAATGCAATATTTAAGTTAAACAATAATTTGAGCGATTGGCTGTTCTCCAGTTCTTATAAAAAAATGATCTTCCAAAATGAATTTGTATTATTAATATGCGTTGCTTATGCGAAACAGACGTGGTTAACATAAAATTAAATTCAAAATATATAAATGTGAAGATTTAAATTTTAGTTATTTAATACGAGTTGTTTTGCATGTGTATATATTTTAAAACATGCATGTTTACATTACATTGTTACATTAATCGACAGATAGGAAATTAAATATAACATAGGTAATGTTATGATTAAGACGGTAAAATGTAAGACTAATTTACTGTCTAAATTTTAAATCAAATATTCATACGCTCTTCATTTATGATGATGACGCGTCGAATCTGATATAGAACGTATTTAGTTGAGTAGATAAAGAATAGTTTACGGTGTTGGTTTAATTACCGGAAATAATGTGTTCAATAAAAGGAAGGCTCTTGGAGGGTTATAAATATATGAAACAGTGCTAGGAGAAGGTAATAATTTCAAATGAAGATCGATTTATGCTATAAAGTCAATATTTTAATACAATGGAGAAAATTTTACGACTATTTCACAGCTGTACAAAGCTTTCATCCGAGAAAATAAATCACTCACTGTGGTACAAAAAATAAATCTTATTCTTGCTTACAAATTTTATTTGTATTACAATGTAGATTATATGGATTTTTTCTAATAAAGAATATGTTTTAGTAATGTTTCATAAAATAGTTAATTGTATTTGATTATAGGTCGTAAAACATATGGAGTCCCGTGTCAATGATACTTGTACAGTTATTCATAGATATATTATAAGTATGACACAGATTTCGTGTGCAACAGTAACAAAATCAAGACAATATTAACCTTTTGAATGCTAAACTACGGTATATTGTTGTTCGTGCTGACAACTAGAAATATTATTGAAATTAACGTCGCGTCTATAAGTCTAGTTATTGTACAGTACAATGCAAAAGAATGATGATATTTATATTTAAAAATAAAATTTGAAAATAAATGGTCTTTAATGAAAAATAATTATAAATTGATAACCAGGGTTTCTCTCTAGCCAGAAGTTTAATTGAGAGTTTATGTAATGCTGCCTATTTATATAATATGTAGTCCTAATCATTTGAGTCTAGTAATCATCTTTCTGTGGAAAATTTCTTGCACATTACCATGGACTAAGTTATATTATAAATACTTATAACACAAATTTATTTTTAATTCGGTAACCAGACAACAGCACGCATGATAGCTGCGCACCGGACGAGTGCTCACATGACATCTGCGCACACATTGAAGTGCTCACACTAACACAGAAATTAATATTAGGACATTTTATACTTCATTTACGTAATTATGGTAAAGGTAGACTTTTATAATTTATTTAAATACCGACTAAAACTTACTACACTTTTTTGAGATAATGGGTATTTTGTGATTTCAATTTTAAATATCTTTGTATAAGTGATAGATAATAAATCAAATTAGATCAAACTTCTGCATATGAGATAGACATGTAGTAGCCCGTCCTGATGGCCGAGCATTGGCGATGAATTTTGCTGGTTCAAATCTGAAATCAGCGCAAAAAATGAAACATTGAAGAACACACTGAAAATAGTCAAACATAGTTATTATTTTATATTCATAATCTGGGTCTGCTAATACTGTAATATAATGCACTTGAAAAACTTATTTTAATTTTATCAGCATGTTCATAAATATTCATACATCACAATAATATAAAAATACGAAAGTTTTTAAAGCTTCTACAATATTTGCCAGTCTCTTTTTATTGAGTTTTTCATATTTGCAATATTTAATATTTTACTATGAGAACGAGTTAAATATTTAATAAGGACGCCAGACGTAACATTTCTGACCCATTAATTGTTATCACTTATTCAAAAATATTCGCAAAATAACATTCTTTAAACCGGAACACCACAATCACCATAAAAACGGAAAAAATGCACGGAAATAAAAGTCCTGGCGTAACACAATATTAATGCGAGACAGTATGCCATGGTGGTTGTTAGTTAAAAATAACCTAATTGACCGCTAGCATTGGGTTAGTCGTTAACGATATTTAACCCGCATGTATCCCCCGTGCATTGTTTGTATGTACCTTAAACACGAAGAAAACACAGTGCTGTACCAAAAGAATTAAAAATAATCTAACAGTATAATATAATTCAAGGCATTGAAAGCTTTTTTTCTATACAAAGTTCAGATCTCTATATAATAAAATCAGAATTACTTACATATGAAAAATATCTAAGCTTATCACCACACACGTTTTCATGTGTAAAGTTTGTTTAATTTTACAAATGATTACGTTCAGTTAAACTATTTTATTTGATAAATGATATTAAATATCAATTATGGAGCGTATAGGTTTACACAGTGTGAAGATGTCTGGTTAATAGATGGAGGATATTAATCTTTGCAATGTGAAGACATGTCTTGACAGATTTATTAATATTTTCTTTTATTTTGATACATTCAGTATTATAGATATATTTATCAATATTTTCTTTATAATATCAGTAGAATTTTCATGAAAAATTATTGAACTAGTATGTAACGTTTTAAAACATAATAAATAATGTATACAACATATGGCTAGACTTCAGAGTTGAAACCGAAAACATTCAGACTAACTAAAACTAACAAAAATGTTGTTCGAAATTTCTATGTTTCTGGCGATTTTCCGTTGAACTATAATAATATTATATTATGTTCATATCCTTGACATTGGTTGGCGATACATCTTCTAAAGATTATTTTACGTTAATGTTATGAAGATGATTAGCATACTTCGTTACAAAGAGATTTAATCTTTAAAAATGTGATCTATGCCCACTTCCGTTGTGAAGTATATGGGACTGAAAAATACGCTGGCTTCATAGTAACTTGAAAAGCTTGTTCCATTCACTTGAAAATAAGCATGTTGATGTACACTGGGCACCACATAAAATAGCTAGCATTTGTACAAATCAACACGTATTTTTGAAACTAACCAAAAATAATAGAGGTAACGTAAAGTTTATTATCTAATATACAAGTATATTAATCCATCATTATATCCGCTCCAATTGTGGAGCATATGCATCTTAAAAATGTAACATTTATAAAGATTTGTCATGATAGATTGTTTTTACGAGGATTGTGTGGTGAAATCAAGTCGCGCATTTTTTTCAATTATCAGCAATCCATAGAAAGGAAGTGCGTTATATAACCATTATAGCAATATCTGAAACATTATATTATACGTCAATACGTAATTAAAAAATATCTTTATGCAACTACAGGATTCGAATCTTTTGAAAATGTGAATGGTTATTCATTCGACCAACGAGACGTATCTCAATATATAGATTTTCTCATGATTATTTGACTTCCACCCATAACTATAATATTATATATATTCCGTATTATAGTATCTCCCCGGTAGCGTATTTAGTAGCGTGCGCGCTTAGCAATCCAGGGAATGCGAGTTCGATTCCCTTTTTGTTATTTTTAAAAATCCGGACATGCAGAACTGGATGCCCATTACGTTAAACAATTGTGTGACAAATAATTCTCGTGAAGAATAATCTGTCAAAAATAAGACGTCTTCAGATTGCCACGATCCATATACGCTACTTTCGCACTGAATCTCTGCACACTGTGTAGAGCCATATGCTACACTTTAAACGTATAAAAAAAATAATATTATTTAATCATTTATTATTTCATCATTTGATAATTAGTTTTGTACGTACGTACGTGTACGTTTTTTAACGTATTAAAAAACACAACACACATTATAGTACTACAACACCAATAAAAAAATGATACGGTTTTAAAACAGTTTCATTATAGGGACACTAATTAAAATCTTCAAATAACTGATTGTTGGTCTTTGAAAAATTATTACATTTTATATAGAATGTGGTGACGCCACTGGCTTAAAGCCCTATCGACTTATTAGTAAGCATCCTCCCTCAACATTCCCGCGGAAGATTCTTATCTACCAAAGTGACTGCAATTATTTCTAGCCGTTGTTAATAATACTGCGACCACAGATTAATGTTTATTTATTACTTCGAATCCAACTTGATACCTGTACCAACTGACCCTGAAAACGATCTTTTACATTGCTGTGAAATACCAAGGACCCATACAATGTTGTTACGAACTTAGAAATAATATATATTTTATAATATAGCGTTGAATATATTATAAGGTTGGGACTATTTAGTTGAACGTAGATAAAAACCTTACTTTAAATCTAAAGATGCATGACTATTCCAGAACAATTTATTGACCACCGATTCTTTACTTTACGTGAATTTTTACAATATGCACATGAATATTATACTATATTCTATTTTTGGAGTGTTTATTTTCACAGTGTCAAGATCCATATGCTCTAATTTTGTAGTGGACAAGGTAAACAAAAAATACTCATAAATATTTATGTTACCTATGCATATACTGTCCGCCTGCAGTCTAAAAACTGTCAGTGTAAGACGGTCAATCATATTAAGGTAGGCCACACATTAAACAGTCTGCGTCAACAGTTGTATACTGTCAGTCTGATCGATAAGCTCATATTACATGCCATGCTTGCTACGCATGCTGCCTCAATCCTAATCCATTATATTGCCAGAAATAAGATGTAATTGAAATTCAAACAGCGTATTAGTTATAGGCATGATCAATCATAAAATAGACGAATCTGTAGTTTACCTCTATATTTTATTAAATACTTATACTTACAAAATAATATTTGGATCGCATTCGTATAGAGTATAGAGTATGAAAGGAATTAAGTAAAAATGAATTGATAATAAAATTAATTCAACTGCAGATGTTTGAAAGACATCTTCCACTTGAAAGAGTTAATTTCGTATATACAATTAAGACCGCAAATATAATTTCATAAACATGTCGAAGTATCTCATTAAACGCACGTTAAATGCAGGTCGTGAGTGTCTTGTTAATTGAAATTTACTATCATTCCGGTTCATGTTAAGCATATAGTAAAATAAATTGTTTATCTTTAATCCAAAATATACGCGTATTTCCGATATTCTGACCGTTTACCAAATATTAAAATTAACGGTGCGTATGTATGAATCTTACTTCAAAAATATGTTTCATTAGCCAAAATGAAACCAGTTTAAAGTCTGTAATTGCGATGAATAATTTACAGTAAGTAATATATGTATACAGAACATAAGCTTTTACTCATCTAGAAGTAATAATATCACATGTTTTCTGTGTTATTAACATGTTTAATATTAATTAACATTTAACTGATACGTTCAATTTTTGATTATCCGACTTATGTTTATTAAACACAAATTTAATCTAGTATAAAAGTAATAAAAGTATTTTACATGTTTAATGGATACGTCCGATTTTCGACTATCCGTCTTCTCAATTATCCAGTAGCCATAATTCTTGCTTGTTTATATACAATTATCGTTAACCTACAATATTTATTCTAAAATTGGATTTTAGCTGTTGTTCTCATGATACATCTATTTAACAATTAAACTAACGAATTATATAAATATATTCAAATACGTTATACTCAATTACTAACCAAATTTAAATAATCCATCAAATCTCAACCTTTAATACAAAATCTTTATTTGATTTTCTGAACTGTGCTTATTAATCAACCTTAAAGTATGCCATAGCATTGTATTTGAATATATTTTATGGTAGATTTTCCATCACCCGATAAATTTTTGATTTTGTTTTTTGCAGACAAGAGATTTAGATGGCAAGGATGGAGTGGAAGTAGTCACAATCCGCTCAGAAGTGGTGGGTCAGCCGATTGGAGTACCACGCGATCAACTTCCATTACCGAGACCTCGACTATTCCGCCTGAGATGGACTTTGCTTTTTAATGTTCCAATAACAATTATATGTAAGTCAAATATTATGTTTCTTTCGTTTTCGAAGGTTATATCATGTAAGGTTGTAGCCGAAAAAAGAGAAAGATATTTGATACGAAATTTTAAATGAACCTAAATCGTCTTCTACACAGTTTGTCTGTTAACTCCTGGGCAAACGTCTTTTGTTAACGCGAATAAGTCACATAACAGTAGCATTTAGTATCAATTGTTATAATGTATTGAGAGATATATTATAAGCATACATTAACTTGGATTGTGAACGATTGCCTTCTTTGTTGTAGAATTTCAAAGAAAACTGAGATATGCAATTGTGCTGTCAAATTTCTTAGAAATTTATTCAAATTTAAAGGTAAACGTATGTTTTTGAATGTAGTTTTTAAAACGATAAAAATTTAAACATTTTTAACACCACTGAAAATTTTGAATGAGATATTTCCACATAAGTGACATAGCTATGAACAGTATTAATACTTGCACACTGTGAATTACTATTTGATATGTTAAAGTATATATGTTATACTATTTGACTCCTAGGTAGCGTAGTTAGTAGCGTACGCACCTAGCAATCCAGGGAATCCGGGTTCGATTCCCCATCTGTTGGATTTAAAAAAATGCAGGACTGGACGCCCATTGGGTTGAGTATTTGTCTGACAAACAATTATCGCGAAAAATAATTTGTCAAGGCGTCTTCACATTGCGTAGGTCCATATACTTCTCTTTCGGGGTGGATATCTTCACACTGTGTAGATCCATATGCTCCACGTTAGGAGGGAACATGGCATAAAAAATGTATAGTTTAAATATTATAGCGTGTAAAATTATCTACGATTTTTTTTTAAATGTCGAAAAGAATATATTCACTTTCAGGAACAATTTTTTTTCAATAGAGACAATATATTATGTTTGCTTGTACAACCACGCAATTTGTAAACGCCTGAGGACCATTTATTGTAAATGCTTTGAATTAGTAATTTGTAATGTTTGCAGCATATAAAATAAAATAAATAAATTTGTGTTTTAAATTGTATTTATAAAGATTATATTATAAAAAAATAAAATAATATTTTAGAAGATAGTATGAATGTGTTGCGGCAATAATATATTAGATTCTTATTGGAAAAATATTTGGGAAGGGACATTTTATTATAATAACAGTATAACCATAGAAGTATTGTAGTATGGTATTTACAAAATAACCCCTGGCGCGGTAGAAGGAGTTCGGTTTTAGACATGTATTATTAATAGAAGAAAAACACCATAAATATGTTACACTTCTTAACAAAACACGAAACCACAATATTTTAGTATACTTGAAAGTTATCACGCTTGTCATAAACTATCTCAAATATCGCCTATAATGTGCACTTTCGGCCATCATTAAAATGACAAATTGCCTGAAGAAGGAATGGGTGTAGTGTTTGGTATTTACTGGCAATACGAGCACTGAAATTTGGTGAAAGATTTATAGATGACAGTACCAGTAACGGAGTAGAAAAATATTTCTAAAAGAGAAGACGGAAAAATCTATTCATACTTGTTAAACGAGTTAGTCTCAGATTCGAAATCTTACCAAAGAAATTAATTTTATTGAGTATTGTATTAAATTTTTATTGAGTATTATAAATTTGTTGAGATATGAGTTATAAATGTTTGTTTTTGTAACAAAACAATACCAAGATATCAATTGTAGAAAGAAAAAAGGATGTAACCTTCAGTGTTTTTCAAAAAAAGCTATTTTTCGATAGTAACAATGTACACAACTTACTGATTAACATATGGCTTACGGGGCGCACAAATTTGTGCGTTTCAGAAACAGTATGTTGCGGCGGT
>JAGVSQ010005006.1:0-18381 GCA_022683975.1 Rhyacophila evoluta | reverse complement strand
GCTAACAGTGATCTCACATATGGAAGTTTACCAGTTTTAAGTAATTTAGAATTTATCCCAATAGTGTAATTGCGTAGAAAAAGTCACAGGAATGCAAATGAGACTGAGTTGATTAAAATTAGTAGGCGGCTGATTAATATTATTTTGTAGAGGTTTCAGCATGCTACTGACAGAAACTTAAGTACCTACGGTAATTATGTTAATAAGAATGACCGATCGACTAGAAAATTATCTTGCTGCCTCACAGATTTACATTATGATTAATTTTGAATTTGATTTTCGTAATTTTTTAAGCAATTATGGTATATTAACTGAGTTGGCAACTACCGTACAAGCTATTGTACGATATATATATGTTTTTTAATAAAGCAAACCAGGTGTATGCGGCCATTCGCCTCCTCTCCTTCCAGGATGCGCCGACGCTCTGTCGCTGAGCTCCCTGCCTAGTCTACTCCGGAGAACGGCGTAGTCTCGCTGAATTTCTTCAACGATGTTCATTCCTTCGGCTGGCTGCTCATTCTCGACATTTTCATTGACATCTGAAACGAGCAATACTTGCGGCATTAATTTTTTATTATTAAGTTGAATGTGAAAATATCTCAAATACACGCGTTGGATATCGGGTGTATTTTCATTTAAGCTGAATTTCGTGACTTAATCATAAATAAAAAAGTACCAGGGCGGTACTTAATTTTAACCCCCTCTCCCGTTTTCGTCATATTAAGTGAATATTAAATATATAATTATACGCTAGTCACCACCACCAAAATATTAGTTGAATATGCTTAAAAAGTAAGATTCATATAAAAAAGTGGCAGAACGGCACCTTTGCTCTATTACACGACAGGTTATGCTATTCTTCAGCAATCCGAGTTGTGCCGTAATCCGCCACAAAAAGAATGCATTGTAAAGTAACGAGTGTTGTTTTTTGAAGATGTTGTAGAATAACAATCTCGCCCGCATGGTGGCCTTCAACATTGCCATGTTGACGTACACTCTGGTAAATTTCAAAAAGTTTTTCTAGGATAGTCTTTCCATTTATTTGCAATATAATTCACACCACGGTGTGCGCATCCAAAATGGTGGGAGAATATGTTAGTTAAATAAGTTATACGCCGCTAAGGCATGCCATACAAATGTGGAAAGGTAAGAGTGCGAACAGCGAAGAATGTTTTCATTACAGGGTGTATAAAAAATAGCTAAAATATTATTATAAGCTCCCAGCAATTTTTTTTCCATATCATATTTGCACCCAAAGATATGAAGATATCCATAGATGTGAAGATATATCATAGATGTGAAGATATCCACTCCGAAAAAGAAGTATGAAGAATGGTTATCTGCTATGTGAAGACGTCTAGACAGACTATTGTTTGTCAGACAATTGATAAACCCAATGGGCATCCAATCCAGCATTTTTTGATTTTTTAAATATGACAGATGGGGAATCGAGCCCGTATTCCCCGGATTGCAAGGCGCGCACGATATCAACAAATGACCCAGCAATTCCAAGCAAAATTCCACTTTTATTTTTAATACCATTTTCATCTTTTTATATTAATTATTAATTCATAATTAATTAATTTTTAAATATGTAATAATATCCTGGCTTTTTTTTGTGAGAATTAATTTAATAAAGCAAACGAGTAAACTTATATCAATTTATTATTCTTAGAAGTGAAGTATCATATCTACACGGGAAAGAATTATTTCAACACCGATTATGTTCATTTAATGTTGTTAGCAAAACGCTTCACTTGTTAAAGATAAATTAATATTGTAGTTAAGTGTGGGTACTTATAAAACTGTGAGTAAACGTTAAGATAAAAATTTTATCACATAAGTATGTAAGCCATAATGAAATTATTACCACGAAATACTAGACTTTCTTCCAGTAGCGCAGATATTAGCATCAATTTGTAGGCAAGATAGATACATCGACTAGTAGACGATACAGTTGTTAATGTGTGTGTATCATTGACTAAGCATATTAACACTTAACCTGCGGACTACTTTTGGAAAATTCGCAAAATGCGCTTAACGTTTGCGAAAATCAACATATTTACTAAAGCACTGTAAATATTTCAACATTTTTTTGTTTATTGTACTAAAAATTCTATGCAGAACTAATGTATCTACATCTCAGTATTATATTATTGTCACAGCTTATATAATTATCACTCAAAGCTAAGATATTGGTGATTTTTAATGTTTGAGAAAAAATGTAATATAATCCTCATCGGCATTAACAAACTCATTTAAAACTTACGAAAGTATTTAAAATATTTTACCGAAACTGAAAAAAAGAGTATACTAAACCAAGGATGACGAATTCGGTCCAAAATGATAGGCTGGGATAGAATAAGCTTAACACACTTGTAAATTGATATGAGGAGTGACGACATTTACGAAGTATAGAGCGAGAAAGTTTTCTGGTTTTCTTAAATTAATGAATTACGGTTACCGCAGGCCAAATATTAACTTGAAAATATGCTCAGTGAGTGGGTGTAACTGGTAAAAAATAGAGTTCGTAGTATGAAAAAATCTGTCTTATTTTTTAGTGAAATAATCAACACGGCTCCAAGAGATATGCCAAATTACAATAAACAGATCATTACCGTGAGAATATCCAGTGATTTTTTTGAAATCAAAGAAAAACTTCTTTCCGAGGAATTGGCATAAATTTATCCCCATAACCTGGGCGCTATGCATTTTTATAAAGCCTAAGTGACAGGTCGGCTATGTTGAAAAGATGAAGAAAAAATATTCGCTAAAAATACTGGCTATAATCAACACGGATGAAAAAGAATGATTGGACAATTCTTAGTAAGATTTATTGATTTTGTATTGTGTGGAGAGAGAGAGATTGTGCTGTCTGTACAATTGTACAAGACAATGAGGCGTGTAGATATGAGTGATCGGGGCCAAAGTATGCCGAGTATAACTTTGTATTTATTTTTACCTGGAAAAAAACCGACTCCACTGCTATTTTAATTAGTTTGATTTGAAGTACCTTCGTGTATGTGAGTAATCCTGTAACTTGTGATTATACTTTTTTTTAAACGACGTTTGATATAAATACTGCAACTCCACAATTGTTTACACAAATTGATTACAATTTGACTAACACGGTTACTCTGACTACTGTATAATAAATACAATGGCTTCCCGTAAGAATTTTTTAACTTTCGCTTTGTTGTGTTTATTTCAGGTAAGATTTACTTTTGTTTCAGAAAACTAAATATATGATATAATTTATATCAATAATGGTAGAAATTATAAATATTTAGTTTTCATATCTAAATAATTATTTATGAGTGTTTACAAAAATCATTACTCGCGTTCTGTAGATTGTGTAACTAAATTGTTATGATTTTATATCAGGTTTTCCATTCTGGCCATGCTCAACTGGACGATTTCCTTATGAAAAGATACACCGAAGACTTTACGAAATCGCTGGATAATATTTTGACGGAAAACAATGCCATTTTGGAAGAAATTGAGGAATTCTCTAAAGACATCGAGGCTGACAGAAACGACGTATCAGAAAATCTTTTGAGCGGAATTTTCGTCAACCAACCGGCGGTCGATAACAAAGTCAGTAACGAGTCACTTTAATGAATGTGTGAGCGCATTTAACATTCCAAATTAATGTTTCGGAGTGAACTACGCTTTAGCATTAAAACCGTTCATGATATGTATACTCAAAGTATGATTACTAATATTAATACAATTGCAATGTCTGTGTCTATATTTTCACCTGTAAAATGAACCAAAGCGCCTACTTGAATGCACTCAATGCATGTAGCAGATTAGCATAATAACGATAAATTTCACACGGACGATCATTATAGCTCTTTTATAAAATATTTACCCAATTACAATGGTTTTTAGTTAGGTATACACTAGTTTTTTTTTAAGATTATGTATTATCTGATGTTCAAGATTATACTAAAGTAGTTTTAATAAGTTTACAAAATTACTATTCACGTTTGTAATAGTTTAAATAATAAAGTTGTTGCGTATATTTTTTATCTTTACGGCTAGAATGTTAACGAAGTACAATAGTAAAATGGTGGTTATATTAAAACACTTGATATGAATATTCTCTGATTATTGTGAAACGGCTCCCCATAAATTGAAAACGGAAATGTACAAATATCTCATAAAATATTCCCAGTCGCCATTATCTATGTAATGATTAAATATTTTGATCTATTAGACTCTAGAGTGTTTGATCAAGCATTCGGATGAGGTGGCTGCGATTTTGTTGGAGACCAAACAATCGGTCCAAAAGTGTATCGACACCGCCCGCAATGAAATCCAGGTCGTCAAAGCCATCATTGAAGCCATCAAGAATCAGGTACCTAAATAATTATTCGTACACGTTAGTACTTACAGACTTGAATATCACCATACTGTCGTGGACGAACACATAATTAGTAAACGTAAAATCATTTTTAGAATTTATGTAAAAACATTAAAATCATTTTAGTACATATATTATCTTAATCCAAAATATCTTAGTTTTGGAGTTTTAACATTCGCGGAACTGCTAAAGTACTAGCAGCCAAAGTCGGCAGGCAATTTATTAAATTAATATTTGTACTAAAAATTCTTACAATAAATCGAAAACGAAGATCTGGTTTTTACGATATAGGCGATAATAATACTTTAATCTAAAACAGGATTAGAATAACCCAAATGTATTTAAATTCATTTTCAGCTTACTAAAAAGATGGAAGAAGCAAAAATAATTTATACCGAATGCGCAAAGGAAAACCCCAACCAGCCGTCAGCTATTTTGAACTGTCTATACATTAAGGTATTTTATTACTTCTCTGCTTCTGAGTATTTAATTATTACAGCAAAACGACTTATTTGCAAAATTTAAATAAAACCATCTAATTATTATAAAATTTAAAAAAGTCACCCAGCGGCGCTGGAACTGGCTAAGGCACGTACTTTGGATGCCTACAGGGAGCCTGAACCATATTTATCTATTTTTCCGACCGGTGGGATTCCGGCGTCCTGGATGACCGGCGGGTACCATCCATATGACGTACTCGGCGGAACTAAGAGATACTGGCATGCCCTGGGAAGATGCAAAACTGCAAAACGGTAAATGGCAGCCACATGCTCCGTATAGGGAGCGGATATGGCAGAAGAATAATTATTATATACTGGTATTTAATTCTCAAAGAAACCGATTCCAGTTGTAAAATTGAACGCGTTCTGTGCGATATAAATATTGAAATATATACTTATGATATGAACAGGGCGCGAAGGTCGGCGAAGAAATAAAGAAACTCGTGAAGACTTTGCAACAAGCCGTGGAAGCTGCACGCCCTCAGTTAGCGGCCATCGCCGAAGGAACCAAAAAGTGCATCATCGCTGCCCTCGAAAACGGTGGAAAGAAAATTCACCAACTCGTCCAAGACTGTTTGAAAGAAGAATAATTCAGACTCTATGGAACTCAAATCGAGCATTGCCCTTTTTGCTAACACAATCATACTGTATACTTGCATGCCACAATGAAAACTTAATTAATATAACTGCGCATGATATTTGCTGTTGTCTGAGAATAAAATATTTTAAATATAATAAAATAAATAGTTTTTAACTTCAGTGATGTCACTTATCTTTTGGAAGGTTGAATTTTGCTTATTTGTAGACATTTAAAAAATAAAACATGGTCAAAGATAAACTGATATTATTTTATTTATGTTATACCCGAGAAGTTTTTAAGGAAAACATCAAGCTCTGTTACTTAGCTCACCCATTTGTAATGAGAAATTTCATCCATCGATGTAAGAGTAACAGTATTTTTTCAATATTAGGGTCAGTATCATATTCAGTGCAAAACTACATGATTTAACACACACACATATTGTAACACTTCATCATATTTAACGTTTTATCATAAAGTAGACATAAAAATATTGCGCACGATAATCTTGAATGATTAATGTTTACTCCGACTATAATTTCGGAAAAAGGGTAAGTACAATAATTGTTTGTCGTGCTATGATGTAGAGAGACAGCCGCATCAGGCGGCACCGTAAGAGGGCGGCATAAGCAGCAAAATCAAAATACAATTTAAACCATTCAATAATTTAAAATCTTTACTCGACGCTTTTCTATACTATCTATGTTATTCCGATATTGATGTATACGATGCATGATTATTTACGATCATTTTAAAGAAAAAATATTTTAGGGGTGACATTTCGAAGGCATGCACCATACTGAGAAAATCTAACGCACGGTCCCGATTGTAATTATATTATTTCGATTATGTCTAGCATTTCTTCGGGGTGATTTACTCGTGGATTATTTTTTGGGATCAATAATTCACTGGTATAATGCTCAAAACGCTCGCCAGCGGAGGCCAAACTTTTGACCATCTGTGAAAGAGTTTTGAACTTACTTCGAGAAATACGTTAGTCAACTTTACTCGAGAGACAAGAATAGTTTTCGAGTCAGTCGAAATTGACTAAAGTGCATTCTCCGAGCATGAATGCTATGCTATAATATTTGAAACCAGTTTAATTTAGTGTGTATAGTATATAATATAAACAGTTACATAGAAAACGGTATTAACTATTATATTTTTGTGATTTTGTTGATTTTTTTCATTTCTAATACGCTTATGAATGTTTGTATGTGTGTGTCTTGCACTTATGGTTCGAACTACAGAATAATTGTGACGATCATTGATGATTCGCAGGATACAATTTCATTTCGATTCGCCGTGCCGATAAATATCAAATTAATACTGCACGAGAGAGCGGCCGCTGCATGTTTGCGATTATTATTATTTTAAGAAATGTCTTGCATACTAATCAAAATCCAAACAAATACCAGCGTAGGAAGAATGATACGAAAAAAGATCTTACAACTTGGGTTCATCAAGTTGAATGAAAACTATACGCGTAAAAAGAAACCTCGTTTTTCATGAATAGTGTAAAATTATTGTCGCGCAAAACGGTATTGGGTGTACGTGTGTAATTATTATATATTATACACAGTCGGATCTCGCGTATATGTAGAATTACGGCTTCACAATGTTTTTTGTTGTCTTACGTACAAACGTTCTCATTATATATTTTTCTTATACTGAATTTATGATATTAGTCGCACATCAAACAATGTGATGAAAGCGAAATGTTTATTAATAATATAATTTATGTATTTTTAATTTTTAAATAAAATTTTAACTAACCGTACTCGGCAAAGAACGAGGAATGTCTAGAAGGACTGGACGGAGTCGAGGCGGAAGCTGACGTTAAGAACGCTTTCTTGACTTTCTTCCATTTGGAATCCCTCCGCTGGACGACCGGCGACGCCGCGTCTCCGTCGCTCGATTCTGCCGCCAGCGCGTGCGCTTGTCCTCTCCTTGACATCTCCAAAGATTTTTGTTTCCTCAACGGTATATACTGCGCATCTTTCGCTTGGAGCTCTCTCTGTACGTGCGAGTGGCTCATTGACTTTGAAAGATGTTCGAAATTGACGTGAGACGCTTTCGCTAACTCCTCGGAAGAAGGCATCGTAATTGTCAAAGTGGGCGTCGTTCTCCTGGATGCGTCTTGTAATGCAGATATCATATCGGTTTTTTCTTGGCTGGATGTTTTTCTTCTCGGAGAATTTTGCAGAATTTCCGATGACTCAGAATGAGAAATGCAGCCGCCATCCGACAAAGAATTGTTTCCGAATTCTCCGCCTGAAGATTTGACGCTGTTTCGGTTTTGCTTTTTCCTGACTGATTCTTTCCGGGTCTGAATGATGTCTTTCATCTTACCCCAAGGAGTTTTGTGCATCTTATTTATTGAAGGGCTCGATACTTCCTCTTCCTAGGGAAACGAGAAGAAAAAATAAAATACATCACCATTTCTTACGGTTTTATTTACAACATTTTTATGATGATCTTCCGGTTAAAGTTTTTAATTTGAAATTATTGATGGATTTCGATTTCACGATTGAAAAAGAAAATGCAATGCTCGCGCCGCTGTATTCATTTAGAAAATTGTAAATTTGCATCTGCGACTGAAATCTTAAGTCAAAATTACAAAATAGTATCCATTGATCGATGCGTTTTTAAAAGTAAAACGTAAGCTTTTCAAAATAAATACCTGTTTCTTTAAAAAATAATTGTAAACTTACAATGGGGCTCTGTCCTGAAACGGGGTCGAGCATGACCGAACTATCCAGCGATCTACTTCGCCGCGGATTCTCATCTGAAAACAAATAAACAAACAAGCCAAGATATTTTATTTATTATTTTCATAGCTGCCGGCGTGAACAACTCTTGAATAAATATTTACCATACCAAAAAGAACCCATAAACCGTATTTTTTTACAAATTTCCCAAATAAATAGCTATGTAATTGATTCACCGATTATATTCTATTCAAGTCTATCGATATTGAATTTCATGTAGATTTAATTCTACGCTAAAATATATATGAACATCATCACACATATGGATTGTCCATACATTATGTTCGAGAAAAGTTTTAATACAAAGACCCATCGAGAAGAGTGATAGGAATTAGGAATGATTTTGAATCATACATCGATCCAAGATATTGGCTGAAATAATAAATTGAGCATTATCTCTGGATTTCATTATGCCTTATACAAATGAATTTGTTTACTTCATTTTAAATTTTCCTGAGCGAAGATTGAAAGTATGCAGTTTATAATAGCTCTATATACGATCACGCCTGATAAAAAAATAGCATTCGTTTCTGTTAAATGAGATTAGTTTATGCAGTATTTGTGATAAAGTAAGTCTGTTGTAGGCACACAAATATGGCATCATGGTTCCGGCCACATGGAGACTATAATTTAAAATGCATATATTATTTCATAGATAAGATCTTGCCAATTATTAACGATTATTTTTTTAGTTATTGTATGTATTTTACTACTTTAGAAAAATGTGGTGTGTGTTTTTACCCACCAAATTTATTAAGAAGACACCGGCAGATGGCAGTCAATACTATTGAATGGTTGCGTCTATTAATTAAGCCGTGCGTTTTCTATTGCTAAATATACAAAAATAGTGTCCGGGAATTTTATAGGGTGCGGGAGAAACAACAAGTCCAATTACGTTGTTGATGGCAGATGAAAATATCGATGAAATCCAAGACTCACCAAGGGTTGTCAAGGGTTATTTGGCCGCGGTGGCTGTGAACTGTGACGATGTTCATTTTATTACGATTTTTACCTGGATATTTTATTGTACTTTACCGCTCGGACAGTCGAGAGTTTGAGGTGGTGTATGGTCTATTATATTATATTAGTGTTCATTGGCACGCTTAAAATTTTTGATCAATGCGACTGTACTTACTTACCACATAAATAACTCCGCAAGTATGAATGAATAATTAATTTATGAGTTGACGTCAACAAAATTTACTTAGCATGTTAATAATGTCTTCAATCACCATGGCGTTGGAAAATTAGCAAATTTTCGTAAAAAAGCAAACGATTTGTGCGACTCTATCTCTGCCAACAATTTAAGCAATTCGAATTGTAGCGCCGAATAAAATTATTGGCTCGAGGCGAAAGATGGACGAAAGCCAAAAAAACATCCGCTAATTTAATAAAATAATTTTCATTCAACGCAACATTTCAGCTAATCTAGCCTCGTTGGCAATCACTTATAATTATTGTTACTATAATATAATGCGATGCTAACAATTACAAAAGACACACACACACACATGCAAACTTTATAAAACTAATACTAATACTCTAATATGTTTACACGTTTGGTTTGTCGAAATTCATTTTTAATGAAAAACACTTTTATTATTCGCTAACTAAAATATGAAAATTATCTTATTCTGAAGGACGAAATTGAAACCTAATAATACTTTCTTCAATTAATGGAATGTTATCTTAAATTAATTTGATAAATATTGAACTGATGTGTTCATTCAAGATTTTACAATAAATTGACCGTCGGGCGTGTTCTTGTTTGAGTATTGAAATATATGTATATACATTTCCAGTAAATATTATCGAAACTCTGGAATAAAAATATATTATGACCCAAAATTGTATTCGTCAAATGCAGAAATTTCAGTCATTCTATCGTGGAAATTCATATTGTAATTATAATCATATTGTGTTAAATAAACATGTGCATTTCAATGCATTTAAAATCAATGCGTGTGTGTGCGGTTGAAAACCAATGCTTGTAAAAATATTGTATAATTATCTTACGAAAGCAATTTGTGTACTCTACAGATATTAAAGAGAAGCAATATTTTGTCCGAGTTATAAAGTACGTCTATTGATGTGTCTTTTATTTTTTAAATACATAATAATGTTTTATATGTATTGTAATATCATTTACGTTGAAAATAATATGTATTATTGAAAAAAAATCCCAAGCTCTCCGTAAGCGTGATCAATAAAATCATTGCGATGAAATCAAATCACTAGGAGCGGGAGGGTATGTATGCATTGATCAATGCTAATGTGCCGAACCGGTATTTTTGAGTGCTCGTAGGTAACTGTTATTTTTTATAAGTAACGTAACTTTCGTACATTTCTCCGGATTATGTTTCAAAACTACCCGATTCTTTGAAAATTACTCATACTTCAAAAAAAAGTACTCGTAAGCATGAGTATAATACTTTTAAATTAAAAAGGTTTTGGGTACTAGTACCGGCTTAAAGTATTCGATACAACAAATTCGATACATTAATTGTGCATACTACTTACTATTGATAAAGCGGCGCAGGAATATCAAAGGCATCGTGCTATTGTTAGTAAAGGTGAAATGGCGGAATTTAGGAGTGATTTTTTATCACGCAAAAATCCTAAAACATATGAACAAGTTTCTGTTCTAATAAAGAAATTAATTAAATAGTTATCAAGGAAAATATTCCTCCTTCGGATCGCTAGTAATTTTTCTATGCTTAGTAAAGAGAAGGTAGCCTAATAGTAAACACTATCAAAATGAATTTATTATTGCGTCATTCATTACCGCGGGCTGCTTAAACGCCTTGTAAGAAAAAACTAATTTCAAGAAGCGAGGATGAAAAGAGATTTCATTAATCAAACAAAACAGATATAATCGGTGGCGGAGTTACCTATATACGAGTAAACAACCTATGATTGAGCCTGGGGCCTCTCGAGTGCTAAATCCGCCACTTCATTTGTTTCGAATACGTAATATGGATTACTTCCATTGCGTGGGGGTTTATAGAAAATTCAATTTACAAATTCAAAAATCGGTCGTGGATATTAATTGGTATTGACCGTCATTATAACGTTATGGTTTTTTCTTCTTCTGTGCCAGCTCTATGGAGCATACGAATACAGCAAGTCTTCAAGAATACATGTAGCCGGCCAATTATCTCGCGTCCCCCCAGATCGTGAAGCATCTTGAAGCTCTAGCGAAAGCAATACTAACTAGTATTTAGTCTTCCGGATCACTGGATTTTGACCGATTTGAAGGAGAAGCTGGTCAAGTCTAGAATACAGTTTGAATGATGGTTATTGATGGCGGAGGTTTGTGGAAATTCATCATAAATAAGGGTTCATTCCCTTAAGATTAATCAGGGAATTGGATTAAAATAGCTTACATCCATTTTGTAATTAGGTACATATGTATAGTATTATAATATCTGAAAGAATTAATGGTCAGTCGTCGGCAGAGGTGCGCGTTGACCGGTGGCCAGTCGCCGCGATCTATTTTTGAATCTACGGAATTAGACGGCGACATCTGCCGTCGCTTTCTCTGTTCTTCCGGTCTTGTGTCAAAATGCGGAAACCGCCTTAAAATATCGCCACAGTGGTTTACCGAATGATTCCGCATCTGAAGAAGGCATCGGCGATCCAGGTGCTATGACAAACCTTGGGGTTTTTCAAAAATGCTCTTCGTTGCGTAAAACTGAGAAGATTTTGATATTTACGCAGTATCAAATTTATATGTGGACGAGATGACGCATCTAATAAGAACGTGTCATTTACTCAAGTATCATATTCTTTTTATGGCGCATATCGCATATTTGTTATTGAACCTTGAATGATTATTTATAGTGATAAACAGAATATATAAAATTCTTCGCTTTAATTAAGTACAATAATAATAAGTTATTATCAGTGTTGTTCTGCCCTGCTAAGTAAAAACACAATATCTTGTGTGTAATTCTCTATGGTGATGTTACGCTCGTCAAAATTCAATTTAAAAGCGATCACCCTTATTTATGGAATCAATATTGACTTGCTGAAACAGTAATTATCAACAGTTAAATAAATAATATTAAATCATAATTCAACGATTTAAGTTTAGTCTTGATAACGGTAGTAAATTAGTTTTGCAGATCGATAGAAATAAAATTCAATTTAACCATTCAATTATAATCTGTATTGAGTCGCTTTCTTAGCTTTATGAAATACTCATCGCCATTTATAAAAAAAAAGTATAGAGTTGTAATATAGTAATTTTTTGGGCTTGCACTAAAATTATTTGGATATAAAATATTATATGGATTTTGATTTAATAAGAAATAAAATTTTATCATTAAGTGAAGTTTTGTAATTATTTTATCGTTAGCACACGCGGTGTTGTAAAATTGGGATTCGATCATTATTGTGATCATCATGTGAAAATCAGTGAAGATTAGGTGTAAGATTTTCGTCGATAGCCAAAACTGATTATATTTTAGTTAGATGATCGTATCAAGGCGACGATTTTATTGCATCAAGAAGACGGTCAATATTTGAATAAGAATTTGAGCCAGCATATTTCAATCGTTACTATTAAAATAAAAACCATTCATTCATTTCATAAAAAGCGACGGTATCATTGTATGTATAACTTAATTTATTACTTGGCGGTAAATAATAGTAGATAAAAACATACGGCTAAGAAGTGTAAATAATTACATTTCTTAAATACTTGGTTTTTTTTTATTGATCCCCTATAAGAGGAGAGCAAAATTCAGAAAATGAGTTTTTCTTAATTGCTCTTCCCTTGAAAAGTCTTCAGCATATAAAAAAACAATTTGTTAAGGCAGGATTATTACCTAGATTGCATTAGGGAATGATAAATATCTGAACTTCTAGGTGCCCACTAGGGCAAAAGTAGCAAAATTAATACAAATGTGGGGGCGCAAAATATTATTGTGAGGCGGTGAAATTATCTGAAGAGACACGATATTTTAGAATTACGCGACCTACTACGTCCAACGTATAAATTACAGGTGCGTGAACAAAAATGAAAACCCAAGATTACTGGGAGAAAAAATGTAGGCGTAACGGCGAACCACAAATTTTATTAGGCAGAACTAGTATAATATGATAGGTCAACTGAAGTGTGTTACTATAATATTGGATCGGCTTTCGCTCGAAGTGAACTTACGATTGGGTGCAGTGTCAATTCATTTATTTGGCGACAAATATTTTATTGTGTACCGTTTAAAATGCGAAATAATGACACCTTATAATATACGCCTTCAACACATGAATTATATTTCACCAATAAAATCTTATTATTGATGAATGCTCTCGATTTTGGCATTCGGTTGAATGCTTGCGACTTTGCTTGATGATTTTCGATCCTTCGAAGGAGCATACCGTTGAAACTGAAGTGCGAGAAACCGCGATTATAGCGTTCTATGTTATTCGTAATTTTACAATCTACTGTTCAGAAGAATATGCAACATCTCAGCTGCCAGCAATAATATGGCTATCTCGATAACCGAGCGAATGTTCAAGAGAACAGTTTAACTTTTTGGACATAGCTGGAAAGGATGTACTTTTGAGTTTCATAATTAGGAAATATTTCCACAAAACTATTGAATAGATACGGACGACATGCGTAGTAAAAAAAGTTAAAAATTGTAAAATTTTCTCTTTCGTAAAAAAGTGGATCTTGATTTTTCAAAATAAGTCAGGTAGACAAAGAATAACTGACGTCCGAGAGTGTTTCAGATTATTCTACTGCGTCTCTGCGTCTCTGCATATTATGTCTAAATAATTTTAAAGGATTAATATTTATTTACAGGTTCTTACATTAAAGAGGTACCCGATCGTCACTAATCAGTCGCTCAGCAATTATCTATTATATATTAGTTACATTCCCCTGAAATACGGTTATAAAACATACTAATTCTAATCGCTGCAGCGATTTTTCTGACAAGGTTAAAACGAAACGGTGTGATTTGTGATGATGAGTTTGCGCCTAAAGTAGTTGCCAACATCCAAACTACAATAGAAACAGTAAAGATGCATATACACTACACGCGATTGTGAAATATTCTGGTGTTCCTTTAAATTAATAGTCAAACATACACAACACGATTTATTCGAAATAAACTGTTTTTGGTGATTCTATTGATTATTTCTATTGAATAAAGTTTCTCGGTAATTCAAATGCCTACTAGGTAGTACGAGTATGGAACAATTGCTAGAGAGAAAATGCTTGAACAATATCTATTACACTCGTATTTATAAATACGATGCATTATTACGTTCAGATCGCCTTTTTCAAAGCTGTTAGGTATCATTTATCAGATCAGAGTGTTTGTTTTGACTATAAAATATTGTTCATGATGAAGATTTTTGTTTATATTTTATATGTCAGATAGAATTTTAAGCTCGTTAATCGGTATGAAGATGTCGAGAAATAAAATCCATAATTCTACTGTGGATCCATACAAAAGTTCACAGATTTCAAATAATTTTAGAAAATACTAACGCGTTTTGACGTATAACAATCGGAAATAGTAATAATTGAATACATAAACGCTAGTTGACACTTACTCATGAGACAATCGTCTTCTTGGAGGTCGTCAACAGACGAGGCAGAGGAGAGAGAAGTGGGCGTGGCCAGGGCGAGTGCGAGAGGCATCGCGGCGTTACTTTCCGCGGCGACTCCCGCGTGAGCCTTCTCCCACTTGAAAGCCGCTTTCACGCGAGTCCACTTTGATATTTTTGACTTTTCTCCGGCGCCCTTCACGTCGGATGCCCTCCTACTTCTTCTGTAAGGTACGAGCAAACGGCTTCCGCTGTCGGCATCCGTAAGCGGTCTACCTTCCAATTCTTCGCCACCCATCGATCGACTCCTCTGTTTCCTGTCGGATTGTCCTGATTTTGCTCCGTAAGAGCTCTTCCATTTAGCTCTCTTCAAGCTAGCGTTTCTCCCCGCTGCGAGCATGCTATCCAGAAGAGCTTCCGTGTATTCATATTCTTCATCTAGGTCCATTCTGGTAGCCTCATCTCCGAAAAATATTCCGGAATCGATCGTTTTTGCCCGTCGCATTTCTTTTTCAATAATTTTGTGCATTTCTTTCAAATTTTTTAGATGCTCTAAGTCTTTTGCCCTCCTTTGAAGTTTATTATGCCTCTCTTTCAGGGTGAGAAGTTGATCCATAAGCCTGTAGAGTTGATCTAGGTGATCGAATGCGTCTTCCGTTACTAGCATGGCGGCGGCAGTCGAGGCTGACTGTTCGTAAAGCGACTTCAGTTGCGGGGGTTGGTTTCCACGAGGCTGCGCGACGAAATCCTCGCAGAAACGCCTCGGCTGCGCGGCGACCGCGGTCGGCAGCTGCGCCAGATTGCGAGGAAAGTCCATTCTCTTGGCGTCGAATCGACGCCTGTGCAATGGCAAGGCTCGGTTCGACTCCTCCGTTGCGGAATCTTGACTTTTTTTTCTAACCAACAGCGCACGATCTCCTTCCTCGACTTTGGCTAGAGTATTTTTTTCCATTTTTCTATCATTAAAGGCTATAAGATTTTAAAATTTCATTCCTGTCTTACGTCAAATAATTAACAGCCAAATAATTTTCCTTCTAATTAATTGCGGGCGTTTTATTGTGTAGTATATATTTGAAAAATGCGATGATGAATTACTTTTAATAGAATAGTGTTCGAGTCATTGTATGTGTATTGTATTATTAGGAAGAGTGTTTCACATTATAAATAACTATGCTGGTTCTTTCATTTGATAGTAATATATTTCATAGCGCCAGCGCACTGCCAAAAACATGCACAGAACGGTGAGCTTTCATATTACAGAACATATCACAATCACATTCACATTCACATTATACGCTCGACCGCATTCTTATTGAGATCGACTCACACACTGAAACGCCGACGGCGCAATCAAAATATAATTGGACTTATTATTCACGCCGCGAACATTTTTGTCACTTTACTATTAAATAGGCCGAATCGGCGCAAAGCAATGTCGGAAAGTTGTAAAAGCTCTCAGACATCGAAAAAGACTTTGTCATAACGAATACGTATTTAAATTGAAATTTTTGACGTGCAAGCGATGACTTTAAACGTTATTTCAAAGTTTTTGAAACGCAGCGTGTTGAGCTTTAAAAGCGCGAACTTTTCAATTGTATCGTCTGAGGCGTCGGCTCCGTCGCGACGCTTCGCAACTCACTGCCCCTTCTTCCGTGCCGTCCCTTCTCTGCGAAACATTATGTATACAAATAATAATAACCTCATAATCTATTCTCGTTACACTATGCTAGCGTACGAAGAGACGCGACGCTTTCGTCTCGGCCGAATATCTGAAATGCATTCTTTTTAACTCCGTCGAGTTTCTTTCCGACTTTAAACTATTCTAACTTTTTACCGGATGTAAAACATAATTTTATATCGGCAGTCTTCGACCCTATTATCATAGGCGCAACGAAAATGTCCAGCAGGCGACAAAATGCAACGTAGCATCAGTGGCAAGTGATACAAGTGTAACCTTCTTTTCTTATAAAGCATTCACCTGCAAAGAGCAGACGTCAGAAAGGTTTTTCAGAGTAATAGTTTATCGTGTCAGCTATCAGCCCATTATATAAAGCATATATTGTATCATAATTAGAGGTATACCGCGATAGATTTGGTGCTTCAGATGTTGTTAGCGTATGAATCCAATGTGTACGAATTTCAACTTGTCGGATCGGGAAAGTGCACCAGATTATTTTTCAATCAATATACTGAATACGTCGGTCTAAAATATAATATTTTTATTTTGATTCTTTACTGCTCAAATATATATTGTAGATTCGGTTATAACGGGTGTAAAGGAGTACTCGTAAAATTATAAATTATATATGGGTAAATGTTATATTTACTGCGAAATGGTAATGATATTTTGTTAATTAATGATCGCGAACCGGTTGATAGTCATTGCTCGGCCATCACATTGATGGCGATGTTTTATTTTTGTGTTGACGCGCCGGGGTGGGATGGGGGGCGTGGGAGAATCTGGCGTCACGCCAACCCGACTGACAGCACTGACCCGACAACCTCTCCTCGCGATCAGGCGATCAGGCGACGCTGCTTCGTCGCCGTCATTTTACTATCATGATTTTCAATAATGTATTTTCATTGTTACACACTTGCCTGCAATAGCCGCGCTTTGGTAACCCCACATATGTATTAATAAATTAAGGCATGTACGTGCGAAATTTTTCTAAAAGAGCCATTTCTATTTATGCTCATTGTAATATTCATATACAACAGTATAATATCTACAAAAACAATTTTTTTCATGTGTTAGTAAATACAACTATTTGAAAATATTCCAATTTCAAAAGTAGACTTAACGAAAACAAATAACATTTTTTTCGTCCGTACGTTTCTATATGTGGAGCATATGGCCATTACACGGCGCTTCCAGGATTCTTTGTCATCCACCAGCCGCTTTGCGTCCGTTAAATCATGCCAGTATTCTTTGATTCCACTAAATAAATTCTGTCAATAGTACACGACAGTATTTTAAGCTTCTCGGCTTCATTTTGAGCGAGAATATGATTTATTTATTTTTACATGTTGTAACATTACAAATTATAAGTTTAACAGATTAACAACACAATATACATATGATTATAATAATAAAAAAAAAATACACAACGAAGATTCTAATAATATATATAATTGCATCCATTTAAACATACCTCACATAGGTGGAAAATATCAATATCAGAGGCAATCTCGTTTAACATCACCATTGCTCTTCGCATTGGCATGATTACTGGCAGGATAGTCCTGCATTTGTGAATGTGGATATGTATACGTATTTAAAATTTGTGGCAATGATCGTATTTTGAAAAATACATGGTTGATGAAAAAATATTACATGAGATTAGTCCGCCACTCCAAATAATCCACATGCTGAATAGAATTCAAATTTATGATGTCAATTAATATTTTGTACTGCATTAGTAAATTAAAACACCAAACAAAATTAATATTGGACATGAATACGTCATTCATTAATATATCGAGCGTATGGAATAATAAGGTTGAGTTATTAATGGGAAAAGATTCCAAATGCCTTATTCTTCATTTCTTCCATAGACACCATTTTCATCAAATGGATATTTAGGGAAATAAAATTTG
>JAGVSQ010005004.1:0-18385 GCA_022683975.1 Rhyacophila evoluta | reverse complement strand
TAATCAAGCCGTTTTTAAAACTGGTGTTTAAAAATTCTTTTAAAGTGTATTTTTCCATACAAAATGACATTTAAGGTTAATTTTTCAACTATATTGGATTAAACCGTGTTTGCAAATAATAGCCTCATTTGTTTAATATAATATTTGAGAATTTACATTTCACGAATCTGATCCTTACCTTCTACATATTAAGATAGCTCATATTTCGAGTATTTTAGTATATCGCCCATAACAAAGCAATATCTCGTATACCACATAACACAAATTTTACAAAAAACTTTATCTAATTACTATTATTACATCAAAATCCAAATATTTTGTCATGTTACTATTAAATTACCTTATATTTTTAATTTGAACATATTAATAAATACGGATATTTATTTAATGAAATCAAATTGGAGATTTTTTTCACCACTTGTATTTTTTTTTTCTTGTGTGGTATACGAGGTATTGTTTTATAATAAGCGAAATAATATAGTAAATAGCATAACCAGCGGAAGTTATAGTCAGGGACAATACTGAAAATTTATTATTTTGAAGGATAATTCCACATGCCCGATATTACTTGAGAAAATTCTGTACGTGTAATAATAGTATATATATTAATAAGTCAAATTCTCAACTGGCATGTTACGAAGTCGCAAAGTATTAAGCACATGCAGATCATTTCAATGTCACATAATTAAAATATTGTGTACGTTTATGAGAGTCATAAAGATTGTTTGAATTACCTTTATATAATATACTCTCGCGTGATTTTAATTAAAATGAAATGCATATTAACTTTCTCACGAAAGCAATGAAAGTTCACGAAAGGCTTAGTCGAGCTTTCTCGTAAATAAGTCATAAATAAGTTACGTCAAAATTTCGTAATATATTAATTTATCAGTGATTATTATAACTGATATTAAATAATGTGCATATTATAGTATATCGAACAAAAAATATTACTCGATCGATTACTCAAAATGACTTCAGTAAAATTTATTACATTTTATAAACTTTCAAGTAGAGTTTCTTGATTTTCTCAGAAAGTCATAATCTTTTTATTGAAAAATGACAAGTTTGCATTTCTTGTAAATTCACTAGAGATCGTAATGAGAGAGTTTATTCTTCGTTCTCTTTTTAGTTTGACTCGAATAGATCTATAAATGAAATTAACGCTTTCACTTCAAATTGTTTTTAAATCTATTTTGAAATACACAAAATAATTTTCATGAACTATTTTTTTTTTATATATATTTCCATGATAATAACTATGGATTTTTTATGGACATAAACTTGTTGAAACAAAAACACAGGTCTGTATAATTTTCCATGTAATTGATATTTAAATTTCAAGGCTTGTATTGTATTAGCAAAGAGCTTTTTATATTCCTGGTCGATAACAATTTACTATGGAGCATCTAACGCCACAACAACGTGCTAAATTATTAAAAATATGTATATTTAAAATTTAATTAATTGTTCTATTTCTCGCAAAATCCATCATGAGCGACGAGGCGCATTTTGACTTGATAAGTTTATTAATAAAGAAAATAGCCGCTATTGGGGCACTGAAAATTCTCAATCGATATACCAATGACCAATGCACCAGTACATCTTTCAAATTTTTGTGAAGTTTTAGAGTTATTGTGCAACAAATCCTGACTAAAATAAATGCGTTATTTCAATCATCATTAAGATTCACAATCATTATGTATCATTATAAAAATACTTTTTCATGCAAACTTTTGTTGAAATAATGGAATATATTATATTATATACCACTTTAGTGGTGGTATTCGAAGGATATTCATTGATGTCTTAAATCAATGCAATTTGAAAGCTTATCAAGTTTCACCCTATCAGCATTTTATACGATTTTTTTTTCTAATTAAACATGAATACGATGGAATTTGAAGATACAAAATAGTTTTCACATTTTCTTAATAGTAAATGAAAATTGACTTGATTTAAAAAATCAACAATATTATTATGTATAAAATATACATTTATAAAAGTTATAATTTAATTCACGCATTTCAATTAGATTATCTATGGCAAAAGTTTCACAAAAAATGATACCTATAGGTACGCATTCTTGTTCTGAATTGTCTGTGATCATAAATATACTTGAAGGCCATTCATATACATATTGGCTTATGATATCTTATACAAATAAAGATCTCTATCGACTGCTTGATGTCTAATCAATGTAACTACACAAGTAATGTTTTTGAGAATTAAAGATAAACTTTTTAGTTAGATATATTAATGCCACAATAAGCAAATTAAACCTTCTTCAAATAATAATCAATCGATGTATTTTAGTGTTTTCTTTAAATCTTAAAAAGTATGTTGTGTATTTTAATAGTGATAGATCTTTTTGACATTAAAAAATCAATTTGAACATTGAAAAACTTTGGTAGATTTAAAACTCATATAATTTTAACTTTAGAATCAAGTAGCTAATCCATCAGTCGGTTGTGCAAATTATTGTTTGGACCTCTAGAATAATTTATACGAGTCCCATATACTTTACTATTTTTAGTAAAACACCAGTAAATTAGCCTTGAAGGCTTTTACAGTCGTTAGTAGATACACTGAAAGGTCGTGTTTTTCACCTCGGTGTGTAAATTGTGCGCTACGTAGCAAGTGCAAGGAACATCGCTTAATAAACGCCACACTAAGGAAATGAACGTCTGGCTCAGCGGTAACCAAACCATCACATAAGTAGAGCACTTAAAGTCTCTCGCAAACTTATTTGCGTGTGTACCTTGTTACGTGAAGTTTATGCGCTACAAGGCACTAAAACTGGGGAGCTATAATTCGTTTTCTACATTGAAATGGAATCATAAAAACACATTTTGTGTAATATTTACGGAGATCGTGAATGTGTGGCACTAACCTAGATGTTTTCTTCAAAATGATGATATTATAAAGATGAATATATATAATACACTTTCGTGGAAGAATATTCAGTGTTATAACACTACGCCAAAACATAAAAACCCAACATAAATTTATGTTATATTTAGAAAAAAATCAGAGAAATATCCATTCGTAAATTTTGGATTTTGATAAATATTTAGCAGATGTTACAAAAAGCCATTGCCTTGGAAGCCTGGATATTAAAAAAATTAATTGAAAGATCTTAAATACACTAAAAATTAAAAGATAGCAAATACATTTGTAAATCCGAGACAAGAACAAATAGAGAAAAAGATATACGCTAAAATTTACGACTTACTCAAAGATACCCACCCGCATACCACAGGCAATCAAGATCAAATGATTTTCTTGGTTAGAACATGAATACTGTATAACTAAACGATAACCAGCGAGAAAATTAATATCCAGCAATCATATAGGCCTTAGAAAAAAGAAAGGACCGTAAATCTATTGATTTGATTGGGTTATCGATATCCGTCGTATGCTCTATGTACCGAATCTAATAATTTGCTCAAAGCTAGGACCTATTTTACAATATTGGACTTGTTGCGATGGTAATGAAATTTAAAAAAAAACACGTGTTTATAATGTGTATTAAATATCACATTAACTCGATGGATTAAGCGATGATAGAGATAAATCTTCATATTGTGGGGGTATATATTTCCCATTTTAGAGCGTTGAAAAGGTGCTTTATCATAATGCAGTGATAGTACATTTTATTTATTACTCGCAATACAGTTTTGTGTTTAAACAGACCATAACTACATATTCCACATATTATAATTTTATAAAAATATACGAATATAATTGGTTGAAAAATACAAAAGATTTCGAGTCTAAAGTTGGTACTGGCTAAACAGCAGGGGTTTGTAACGTAATCAATCATTTTACAAACATAAATAGGCAATAAGTTCCTACTTAGTGGCTTCCAAATAATAATGTATGGATATTTTGCATGCGGCGGATAATATTTCATAATTTTCGCACTAACAATCAGTCTCCAGCCGAGCATACATGATAGCTCTTCATATAATATTTACATAGCACTTCCCAATTTTGTGTTTTAACGAATATCAACTAATTCACAGCGTTTGTGATCACAAATAAGCTAGACTAAATTATAGCCGCGCAATGTTAATTTATCATGAAAATCCGTGGTGTAATTAATAGTGTATCTCTTTATGCGGAGGCTATTTACTATTAATATGTAATATGTCATTCTACGTTTGTTGAAAAGTGTCACTATACACGTTACACTCGTGATTGTATTTTATCATTAATTTCAAATTAGTGAACAATTTAATTTAGGCGTTAAAAAATATCTGTTCTTCTGGTCGGATGAAAGATCCCAAACCTAAATACGAAAATTATGTATACTATCCTAGTACTCTTAGTGCTGTAAGTTAGTTTTAGACCTTTCAGTCTCTCCGATAGTGTAGATTTGCAGAGATTGATGTGCACGCTTCGCATCTGAGGAATTCGGATTTGATTCACACTGTCACGCAATCTGCTGTTTTTTTTTAATCCATCCAAATGCAGGAATGGGTGCCTACTTGGTTGAGCAATTGTCTGACAATCAACCCGACAACAAACCATATACTCCATTTTCAGAGCGAACGTCTTCACTCCGTATTGATTCATATTCTTTATTTTTGACGCTAGCATGGTATAATTAAAATATCTCTTATAAATGTCCTTATAAATTTTTTACATGTTTTAATTAAAAAAAAAAAGCAATTTGATATATTACATGGTAGTATCTACATAGTTGATTTTGATGTGTGTTACCTATTTATCAATAAATACAGCATACATAGTTTTAAATATGAATAATGATTTAATTGAAAGAAGTTTTATAACAATTTCATTTGCGTACTTTGGAAAGGCTATAGCAACATATTTAAATAAGCAATACGAAGACATATCGTGCCATTGTTTTTTAGTAAAGACGTTTACTAGCCAATCTTTCCACCTATGATTTTTTTGACGTTTTATACGGCTACAATATTTGAACACCAAGATTAGTGCTAAATAATTCACAGGCGCAGATGCTTGCTTATCAATGTGTGACATTTAAAAGGTTTGTTGGAATTCAGCAAAAGTACTCATTTTTTGTAAATTATTATATACGGTTAAATGTGTATATATTCTTATGTGTGTATTATTCACCGTAAATTACTTAGTTAATTTTGACAGTTTTATGAAAACGGTCCTTTTTACGCGCTTTAGACAATCTTGCTTATTTGGCTGTAAAATGTTGGATATCGCTTTTGGCTGAATATTCTTCCACACAGCGTACGTCGTGGCATATAGTTAAGTAGGTAACATAACGATCCACTAAGCCCTAACTTAAGTGGAGTCTAATAGGTTCGGAAGACACCTCTCCATTTCCTATGCTCGGGCCAGAGCAAGACCAACTCAACGCGCTTGCTACGTGAAAACGTCGACTATATGAATTAATCAGAAAAACCTGTATCACATACGGTGATTTAATCCATCGTATATTTTCACCATATTCACTGCTAGGAAATATATGCATCTATATATATATGTAGATTTACTAAACAATGATTTTAGCATTTATGTTTACAGACATTTATGTTAACCGTTAGATTAAAAAATTGAGAAAAATGATGCGATAAACGAGTATATTACATTTATGTTTTGAGCTAGTATCGATTCAAATTTTCGTTTTTTTTCTAAGTTTGCATTGCAAATAGCAGTGTTTTTTCTTAATTGTACTCAACTATAGAGCGGTGCAAAAGGTAAGACATTCTGACAAGTTCTTGTACTAGCAGAATGCCGAAAATCGCCAAAAACCATTCAACCCAGAAAAAAGGTCAATTGGCTGGTACTTTAAAACATATTTTCAGTTATATTCAGGTTATATCACACTTATATTTAGTTTATATAATTTTTTGATAAACGAGCAAATGTATACAACAATATATTATAGAGGCTATGGACGTTATTTGTAATTCAGCAAACGTGAGTATCTAACCATCTTCGTCTTTTGTAATTAATATTCACACCCAAATAAATTTCAAATACTATATAATATAATACATTTTAATATCTGTACTCCAGGATAAGTCTCATAGAGACTCGCTTTAAGAACAGGGTAAGTGGACGGTGAGTACGCTTTGAGTCTTGTCTGAAATAAGCTACCTTGTAAAATTAAATTATAATTTTATGATCATTACTTGCTGTTACTAATAATAACTAATAGAGATATGAAATAGAATAATCTTTACATATCATTTTAGGCATTAAATTATAATATATGTCAAAATAAAATATTTCTGACTAATTAAATAACAACGTCATTTCCTTCTCAAATAAAGTGAGTGTTGTGATAAATTGATAAGTAACTGTAGAGGAAATCAATCACACAGGCTTTAAGTGCTTGTTTGTTATTAAATTTAGCAGACGGTGTCCGAGGTCGATTGAGCTTGTTTTGCAATAGTGAAATAACAATGCGAATTCGGTATTTGTCTTTTTTATATAAATCGTATAATATTATATCTAAACAAAACTTTTCCATTATTTAAACACTGTCTAAAAATGAAATCTGGTTTTAAAAAAACACATTACAAATATTGGGGCGTATCGCAAATCGAAATGTTAAAAATGACAGACGCAAAAAACCGTTTTCGCCGGGCATTATTTTTAACAGACATTACTGCTAAAAGGGTATGTACCCCAACAGACGGGGAAGACCCTTTTTATGTCTGAAAGAGTATCTTTTTGTGAGTGTTTATTAAGGTTAAACAAAACATTTGCCATTGGAAAATTTTCCCCCAACGCCTACATTTTCAATAATATCCGATGGGTTAACATTTTCCATTGTTTAATATATTTTCAAAATATTTTGAATTCAGTAAAAATTGAACCAATAAGAATACGAGAAAGGGATACATAATGATTCATCTAACAGAATAATAATATTTTCTAATATTTAATTTACTTGTAACCTAAATGTTAATCTAAACATACTTTAATAAAAAAGATAATACATATATCCTATTATAAATACCGCACAGTTTACAAACAATTTTTAACTATATACTTATTAAATAATTGTTTGTGATTTTATTACAATTATCACTACGAACAACTTTTGGGACTAAGTATTTTTCAACAAATATAGTTATATCTTTTGATTATGTGCATAGATATTGTTAATATTATCTGTTTCAATCAGGAGATACCCAAAAAAAAAGACTGAATTAATTAGTTTAACACTTTGTATTTACCATCCACTATGATTAAGTAGAAAGCTTTGCCAACTAAGAATGCAATCAACTCAGGATCAAGCATTTTTTTTTTTTGGGTATCAACGTGTGATTTAATGAGTTATTACATATCGCGGATTAAATGCAATAATGTCATAACTCAAAAATGTATTTTTTATTTATCTCCAAGGCTTTGGTTTTTTTATTACTAGTCGAAATTCTCACTTAATACTCCTAAATTGTAATCAATAATATACTGCATGTTGATGGGATATCAATAAATTGAATTTTTAAATCATATGAAATTCATTTCGCCTTTATTATTAGTAATAATTTTCAAATATGTTTATTGTTATTATTGATTCAAACTCACAATCTATCACTATGTAATATGGAAAATAAATAAAATACAAATATATTTTAGCAATGACAACCTTTATTTTATATTTTGAGATACATACCTATTAGATTAGACGGTCGGATAATTTATATTATATAGCATAATATGTTCACACTATAAGCCAACTTAATTTAATTTGAATGCGAACAACAGTAAGAAAACTTATGGATTCATTATTGCTATTTTTTTTTGTTGTAGTATATGCCGAGTACAATCATAATGACATGCGAAATGTTTTCGACAGTTGACAATATAATAAGGATTCAGTATATTTACAAATGTCAAAATACGTCAGAGACAAGTGTACCAACACAACGAAACAATGTGACAACTGGACGAATGCAGTCCGCAAAATTCAAAAAGCCACGTGTGTGTTTATCATATAAATTTACTCGCTTCCTTGATGAAACAGCTTGGGTTGTTTTATTTTATAATATTTATATACAATCATGTTAGATTTGAACAATGTAAGCATTTAATCAATCACTCTATTTATTGAGATAATATAATATGTTGTTGAGAGTAGCTTAAACATTCTGCCTTGATTTGGGTTGAAGGTTATAACAATAATTCCAACAAGTATTAGTTACATAAAATAAATCTCTTCTCTCCTGAAGACTTGCCGTAGCGTTTATTTTTATTTTATTTTTTTGTGCAAAATCATTTTTGTTGAAGAGCAATTTAATTTATACAGAAGTTTCCTCTTGTCACGTTACCATTCATTTCCATGATCTTACAGACTTTATTCTTTGCCAGTTCATGCTCGGTTCATACAAACTCGGGGCTTACTCGTTAAATAACTTTACTTTTCAGGGAAGTTGTCCTGCGTTATTGAAGTGCTAGAAACATTTCAGAAGAAGACTCACTTCGAGTAATGAACTTGAATATAAAAGTTTTCTTATTAAATGTATGAATCCGCTCACCATTTTTTGACAAGAGGGCGTAACCAATCCTTTCAAAGTTTCTGTTATATAAATTTGCATTTGAATGATGTCCTCGGCCCTGGTTGCTTATCACTCTTTAGCATTCATTATTTACGTCTGTTTCGCTAAAATATTTTTAACTTTTTATATTTCCCACAAATAAAAATAATTAAATACGTTTTTGACGAATCATCTCATCAATCGAAAATATCTTAAACGACTTAATCTGCTGTAGTATCTAAAGAAATTGATAAAAAAATTTGGATTATTATTTAAGTATGTTAAGGTATAAAAGAGTTATTTTCACATAATCAAAATTTATCATGAAGAGCCTCAAATCCAAATCAGTTTGAAAACATATTTATCATATAACTGTCGGAAATATCCATATTAAATTAATGAAGCCTACCGTGATCAAAATTAGTATAGTTTTCATACTACAAAAGTAAGCTTTAATTTCGATAACTAATTAGTTCGATTTATTTCCACAGATTATTGACATTTAATACCTAGCTTATACATGTAATATAAATAACCAATTATTATTCGATATAAATACCTCGTGAAATTCTAAATTTTCACATTCACACAAACACAGTTTCACATACCACCTTCATTATTTTCTGCTACCTTTCAGTCGCTTTGCAACCTCTCAGGTCATGTCAGCATCCTTTAATTCTGCTGAGTACATCCTGCGGATAGTATCCGACAATCTTTTAGGATGCCAGAATCCCACCAGTCAGAAAAAGACACAAACTACTCCGAACTACATGCCACAGCCAGTTCCAGCGCCATTGCATGACTTTTAACGTCACAGGGGCTACCCCATTTGCTTTCTTATCTCCAAATATACGTATATTTATACATACGTCTACAATTTAACCATGTGTGCATGTGTTTGATATAAAGCGTGATGCTAAAATTATTTCATTTACCGGGATTTGAACCACGAATCAAATACATCACACAAATCATATCTCTTTTCCATAAACAGTGGCAATACTTATCAATACAATAATGGCATTAATTCAAAAAATACATCTTTCACTCACGTAACAGTACCCTTAAACTATTATTGTAAAAAAAAAATACTAAATATTATTCAGCGAACTTTCAAGTTTAAGTATAACAAATGATTCTAGCTTTCAACTCACCCATGATTACTATGAAACAAAAAAATAATACAGATACGTGTCTTGTCTGTAGTGTAACATGGGTAAGAGGATGGTGGTTAGTACGATACGAGTCGGGAGGTGAATACCTGGAAATAACGAGAAGACGCAATTAGTTAATTTCCAGACGAGACAATCGTTTACATACCAAACTATACAATTAACCCCCAAAAGTTATTATCATTTGTCACAATGATGGTTATTAGATAGAATTCTATTTCCATAATAGAACTTAAGCATAATGAACTATTACTGGTTAAATTTTTAATTTATAGTGAACTTATAGTAATACAGTAATTCTTAACATTTTATTTACGCATATAATAGCACTCATATAAAAAAAAAACCGTCAAATTACTGAAAACTGGACTCTGACAAACACTTTACTTATACTTTTGATATCAACTAGTTTGAGTGTGGCGCCAAAAAATATAAATTGACATTGTACAGTGCTTAATTGGGCTGAATAGAAATATGGTAAAAAGGGGCATTCATTTGAAATAAAAACATAATTATCGATTCACTAGTGTTTGTTGTATTTTATTCAAAAGATCTGTAATAATATCTTCCATAGATTAGTTTATTTTTCATAGATTATTTTTTTATTTTTGAGCATGCCAACTCTGAAAGTTTCCAGAAATAAATGGAATATTATCCCACCGCATTGCAGATTTCTAGTACATCCCCATGGGCATAGCGCCCAAAATCGAATATACATTTTATAATATGGAAGAAAACAATATAAAATATTTAAATTTTTTACGCAATATATAATTAACAATTAATACAACAATTAATTTGTTATATCGAATCAATTGACCTCCATTTGCAGTCAGCTAATTATTAATATACTATCAAAATTTGAATTATTTGTATCATTAGAAAATATATTAAAAAGTATGTTTAGCTAAAATGTATTGATAGATTATATATCTGATGACACCGATTGCTTGTACACAAGATCACGAGCACTTGTTAAATTATCAAAAATGGCGTTAAAACTAACTCTCAAGATTCGCGCTCAAAGTGACAGTTATCCGGCATATTCATAACCAAGGTTTTATCGCCGTAAATAATGAGTGACTTACTCCAAAATGTTACAAAAACCAATAATGGAGTACCTAGAAAGCGACGACAAACCAAGAGTCGTTGAAAAAAGAACATAATCATCTTTTAAAGTAAGTAAAGTTTGTATGGAATACCATCTACAGTGTAACTGTAAAACATTCGAGCCGTAATTGGCAAAAGATCTTACCTATACGTAAAACATTGATTCCACTGGATAAAGTTTAATTTTTAAATATCTCCGGTTAAATTTAACATAATTTAATAAATTAATTTAAAATAGATCTATTGCCAATGATAGTTCGATATATACTTTGAGTTTACAAACGCAACTTTATCTGCATTACTAATATTGTTCAAGTATTTTTTTTTGTCTATGCATGGGAGTTATGTAGATATATATTTGTTTTTATATGAAATGAATTATATTGGTGGCCTTTTGTTCTGTTTTTCTTTATTATAATGTACTTTTATTTCTTTATTTAATTGTGTGCGTTTCTTTTAATTTGTTAAGATTTACATTATTATACAGCCAACATTATTGTTTTATTTTTTAAATCCTAGTATTTGACGCAAGTGAAATTAACATTATTTTAATTTTTGATTAGTTTTATTATATACTAATAACATGTAAAATTTCGGTATCTAACCCTTCTTTATTCTTCCCTGGATTAAGAATTATATTAGATAGAATAAGGATCACACTTAATTCCGGAAAAAATGCATTAACACTCATTTCATCTAAAATTATAATGTTGTGTTTAGACATTTAGATGGAATATTTTAAACATTTATTAGTTCCCAGTTTTATCATTCCAATTTTTTTTTTAATTAAAAAAAAGGTAATATTAGTTAGTGCAAACTGTTTCCTAGTTGATGGAAGAGTTTTTGAGTGCCAATCCAAAAAGTTGCCTACAAACAACGACATAACCAATTTAATTTTGCTAATATCAATTTAATTTTAAATTTTTCGGCGTATATAACTACGCCGTTATTTAGGTCGAATGTAAATATTTAATACGAGTAATTAAGGAATCTTAACGTAAAAATCCAAAAACAAATAATTTTACCTTAAAACCTAAAAACATTGTTATACAGAAAAGTGGTTTTGTCGCTTTTTGGAATTACACCTCTTATGTCAATTTTTAATGTTTTTATGGCGATTGAAATTGTCGACCAATCTTTCAGTCTACCATCTAAAGATAATAAAAAGCAATATTCAATCTGTACATGCCGTTACTTTAATTGAATGGCTTTCTACAAAGAATAAATATAAAAGGAATACAATTATAGTTATAATAAAAATAACCTTTTTTAGTAAACCAATGAATATTTTCTGATTTAAAATCGACTATTATCGAATTTTATGGATTAGTTCAACAAAAGCACATGACTGAAATGTTATTATAATATTCAATTGAAAAATATTTCAAAAACTTTCAATATCGTCTACTTTGTTAATTTTAACACATGACTTTTAAAAGGTTTTTTTTGTTTCCTGAAACATTTGGGCGCTGTAGATATGTAAAATAATTTGAATATTCTGGCATGTTTCAAGTGTTATGACAGATGTGTCTCGTGTGTGTTAATTATGTAATAAAGTCACGTATTCTTTTGAGTAAGTAAGTGAGTAATTATTTTATAAATTATTAATACACGGTATATTCCACATACGAATTTTTACAAAGTATATGTTGCAAATAAAACATTCCGCCGTCGGAAATCATCAAAAGTAATTGGTTTCGCAATACGTTTGTTGTTTTTCTCTTAATTAGTGTTTGTTTTGTATCCTGACGAAAAAGCATGATGTTTCAATATTTGAAAAATATTGTATACGCAAAACTCGGGTTGATCATTAATTTTTTCGTTAATTTGTCATGTCAGCTTATCCTTTTGCTCAAAATGAAAACTCATCAATCACTAGCTGTACATTGGCATAACGATATGCCTTTGGGAATTTCCCACCCTTTCGTTTTCGACCCCTAAATGTCCACGTACTGAATTGGCCCGGTGAGGTGAACGATACCTGCATAATATACAGGTTGCTATCTATACTCCCGACACCGGATGTGATAGCCATAATAACCATGATAAATTAATTCACACAGCTATTGGTCATGCAATAGATGAAATAGTTCACCGGCTTATTTCTTCAATACTTTGGTATACAAAATTCAACAATACTTTGCTAATTAAGTGGTATTGCTAATTAATATATAATACATAAGTGCTAGCTGCCAACTACAATATAGTGAATCGTACGTTTAAGTCTCATAGATAAATTGATATTCAAATGTTGAGTTGCGTTAACATAACGTATTGTCAAATCGATGACAACTTCTCGTAAAATATTTTAAAATATAGCCATAACTACTCTATAAATATTCCCACAATCCCTGCAACATCTTTCAAAATAAATATAACATTATAATAATATTGTTTAAGTTTATGATATTATGGCATTTTTCCGTTTAAACTGACACAATATCATAAGCAAAAATATTAATATATAATATAAATACGTTCATTATAAAAACTTCACAATAACAAAAATAGAGTTGGTATTACAGTATATAATTATACTCGAATGTCTGCCATTGTCTATCGATAAGTACTCGATTACTATATTTGGGGAAACAAATTTCAAAAACAAACAGATGTCATTTTTCACGTTCACACGTGTCACATTTATTCATAATAGTTTTTGTGATTTATATAATTTTATTGAAATGTTACATAGGTAAACGGGTAATGAGTATACTGATTCTCTGGCCACGCTTTACTGCTATAAACAATTTTTATCTGCATTGCATGTGTTATTTATAATGTGTATTTAATTCTAAAAAGATATGAATTTCCTTAAACGAAATGGTGATTTATGAAATTCATTTCCACGTTAATGTATTAAGTACCTTTTTGTTATAAAAATTTATTAACACGAAAGCTACTTAGCATTATCAAAACTTAAGTGACGTGTGGAAAACTGGACATTAACTTTCCATACGCTGTCCAACTTGTTACCAACCTGTTTCCAACAGCTTTATGTAATAAACATACGTGTTGTACAGTAAATGTATTGGAAAGTGTAAATACCTGTAAATCGTGTTTATTCTGAGTACGCACTGTTAAACAATGTATTATTATAAATAGAGAATAAATTGAAAGTATATATATATATGTAAACATTTATAAATAGCAGATGATGATTTTGATGGCGATAATGGTAACATTTTTCGCATTTTGATCGATCAATCTCCAAACAAGCTAACTCCACATATGGTGAAAAAATCAATTTTGGTGTCATTTTTTCAATTATTATGTCTGCCGGCTGGTTTGTTTGAGTTAAAATGTAAATAAAAAAGATTATTTTCCCAAAATTGATGAGTTTGCGTCACACAGTTGAATCGCAATTAAGATAATAAAAAAAATCATGTATCTTTTAATTAAGTTCATAACCATTAAACTAGTTGAATGGCTAACAATAAAGTTTCTGAAATCCACCAATCTGCCTCTATGTTATAGTAACTAAGTATAGAATTAAGTGGTGTGACATCATGAGGTTGCTGTAGAATTAAGTAAGCAGCTCTCTGTTATTTATAAATCCATGCAGTGACACTGAAACTGACTGAGATGTGTACAACTGGTGGGATCCAAAAATCTTGAAAAATCATATAGATCAAGAAGATGAAGAACACGATAGATAGGTTCCTAAAAAATACAGTGTATTGTGAAATCGTGTTATACGGGACTAACAGCCAATACAAAATGGAGGGATGCTCTTCCGAAAACTTTTAAAACAAAACAATTCTATTTTAATTTTATTAAATTTATCCTTCATCACTGCTCACCACATTTAGGCAAAAGCAATTTTTAGGTCAACCAGTATCATTACCTTTTGAACACATTTCTTCATCAGGATTTTTTGTATTTACTGCAATTTTTAAAAAATCTGTTATTTTAGTCTGTTTTCTTCTTTCAGCACAAGGACCTTCAGTCTAGAAAAATGATTCAAAATTTTTCGCTAAGGTAAGTCCTTTCCCTACCTTTTTTAGAGAAAAATTAGTGACTTCACAATTTTCATCAGAGCTGTCGTCTTCAGAATCGGTTAGACATATATTTTAGGAAATCATTCTCACTAAATCTGCTTTGCCGATTTCTTCTTCCGCTGATAAATTTTGGACATCTTCAATAGTCATATTCGTCAAGCACTAATCTTATACAAGAATCTTTGAAAGACAAAGGATAATAAATTACTGTCGCCCTTTCCAAGAGTGTAATGGAAACAACTGTGGCATTCGATAAAAAGGGTAAGAGGATCTGTAGGGGATTCGAGGGTGCACTGATGCTTTCCTACTGTCTAATCCATTAGCACCTCCATGCATTCCTTCATGCACTGTAAACACTTTTCATGTAGATTGACTAGCTCACAGCCATAGGAAAACAAGAAGTCTTATCAAGAATAATCTTTTCAAGCCAGGTTGTGTTTTTTTTTCCATTTTGCTCGCTATACTTCCAAAATCACCATTATGCAATTTATGCAACCCACAAACTGAACACTTACAGTATAGAAGATACATAGTGCGTAAATGATGGGCAAGAATCTCGATGTGGGAAAATACAGGTATTCCCCAAATTTTATTTTATTTTTGTGTGTATAAATATGTGGTTCTTGTGATTTGCTAGAATGAAAACGTGTTGCTGTGCTATACAAAATTTCCTGCGATTTTCTTATTGTGTAAGAGGGAAACTGTGCTGTGAGAAACCGTGTTATAAAAGGGATACCTGTATTCAGTAAAGTTTGATACTAAGAAGACCCAGAATCATAGCGCTAAACTGGGTCGGAGACTTTCTAAACATGAGCTATGTTTTCAAAAGTCACCTCACATAGCTAAAATAGAGGACTGAACCGTTATATATACATCACTGCTTTGCAACTGCTTTCTTACTGAGACGATGCTAGATGTACCATAGCTCATTTCTCCAATATCAGGAAAACACCAGAAATGCCGCCGTAGCAATGATATTTCTTACTTTTTTTACTTTTGATGTGCAGTGAAATTAGGAGAAAAATATCAAGTGTGCCCTGAACGATAAAAGGTTACAGAGTACTGGTATAGAATTATGATACATATATGCACTAGTTTAATGTATACAAAACCCTGTTCAGAAATATTTTTCAGTAAAAGTGAGTAAGAGAAAGAGAGAAGAATGGAGTAAGTTAGTAAGTAGTAGACAGTAAGGAATATATATTTTATATAGCAGTAGATTGATGCAGTTTGATAATGACGGTGAACAACAGTGATGCAAAGTATAATAATGCCATGGCTCACAAGTATAGTAATCTTAATTAAGTTAATACTATTCTTCCTCTGTTGAAGTTGCATCCTAACTATCGATTAAAATGATTTTTGTTTTTTTTTTGCAATATTAATTTTAGGTTATATGTAAAAGTAGTAAAATAAAACAAATCTTAAATATAAGTAAAATATATATATACAAAATGTGTATTACAATCTTATTTATATCCACACCTATTTGGCAACAATTCAAAATATATTTTGTACAACTGAAGTAGACTTGGTATACAAATATATTTTAGCGTCCGAAGAACAGAAATATTGGGAAAATTATTTCTTACAATTTTATTATTTTCAAAAAAAAAATTTGTATAGGAGTCACAAAATATTTCTGTATGTGTTTACAGCCATTTAATATCTTGATTTAATAATAGAAATTAATTTGAATGAAGCCTGATATCATGTTATTAAAATATATTAATAAATATCTGAAAATTTTTGCTATTTTATAAAACATAATTCCGCTCGAATAATTTTCATCCATAGTTCCAATAATTAATAATTATTAATTGGTGTAAATTATCATATTGAATTCACACAATTATTTGTATTTATTAATATGTTTAATATTACATATTATATTGTGTGGAATTATACAAATGCAGTTAATTAAGCCCACTCTATTTAAATATGTATAGATCAACTCAATATCTGGAGCCTGTAAGAAAATGGAAAAAGCAACATTAATTATCATCAGTAGCCCTCTACTGAATGAAAAAAGTATTGAGTTCTCTTTAAATGTGTTTGGTCCATGGTCAAATAAATTATAGTTATCAATAATTACCATCACTATACAGAAATGTTAATGCTATGACATGTATTTTTATCAGATAAAAAAGGTGTCTATGAACCACTCTTAAAGTAAAATGAAAGACTTTTTTAAAAGTTATCACAATATATCAATATGTACAGTAATAAAACATAATCTTAAAGAGGATTTTACCACAGTTTAGCCAACTAAATATTAAGTAAAGTAGAGGAATTGTCTTATTTGAGCAAAGCAGACAATAAAATCATTGCATATTAATGATTGACAAAATTATGTCAAATCATTATCAATGAAAAAGTAAATTGAATTATTCAAAAACACAAAATAACAATTAGTAAAAATGTTAAGCAAGCCATTATGGCTCACGTAAGAATCCCATTTACAAGAAGGTGATTGATTAAACAAGAATAAAATATAATTATATTATAATATACTATTTTTTTAATTTAATTTTTACAATTTTTTTAGAGAAATTGCTACAAAACTCAAAGATCTGACATAAGAGTTTTAAATCCTGTTGAGGCAGTTACTGTAGATGTAGGCTATATACACGTTCAATAGGATTCTGTATTGAATTGAGTTTTATATTGACACAATTCTCAACTGTTACGCAACCGTTTCAATATATGCCACATCTAAAATACAAAAGTTGGCTCGGCACACAGGGCAGGTGCATTTTTTACTAAGCCACTCAGAGGTCAATTCAGGATCCTGACGAGACGCAAACCATCGTCCCAAACAATCCACACACCACATGGGCCTGTAAATAAAAAGCAACTATATTATATTTGTATGTATAAACATTTTCAGCACAGTAATTTTACTATATGAACTGGTATTATCACTCTCTTAAAACGGTGATGCTGAAATAGAAAATGTTATGGTAATGCGCTTGATAACAGATTAAATTCAGTCCATGTCAAATTCTAGAAAAATCATATAAATTCATTGTCAACACATGCCTGTCAACTTTAAAACTGCACATAACAATATCACTAATATGAGTGATGAGATCTAAAAGTGAATCATATCTGCAAGCAGATTCTTTTATGGATGTTCCAGGTACTTTCAATAAATGCTTTTCAAACAATTTTATACCATGGCTTACTAAATCAGAATTTGCAGCCCCCGAAAAATAAATTATTTTAGATGTCCAAAAAAACACTCCGCCATGACCCATAGTTTACAAGATACTGTTCCAATGATTAACTAGTTAGTAAATTAATAATTTTTCAAATGAAACTTAAATTCTACAGTAACATATGAAACAAAATCATAGACAATCAAAAATTACAAAGAGCGGAACAAAAAGTTCTCAGGAATTCATTCAAATATTTGCTTCAACTATATGTAAGGTTAATCAGCTATACAATTTAAAAATTTAGTAAGTGATGTAAAATGTTAAACATACGTTTACAGGTTGTTTTATAATTGATTAAGTATTTTTATAATTAATTAGGTTAAACCCAATAGATTAATGATATTTTTTTTTGCTAGTTAATTCCATTATATTAGGGATTTACT